>PVHX01030582.1:0-15720 GCA_004024805.1 Geosciurus inauris | reverse complement strand
TGTGTATATGTACCACAGTTTCTTTATCCATTCATCTATTGAAGGACATCTGGGTTGCTTCCACAGTTTTGCAATTGTGAATTGTGCTGCTATAAACATTGAAGTGGCTGCTTTACTGTACTGTGCTGTTTTTAAGTCTTTAGGGTATAGGCCAAGGAGTGGGATAGCTGGGTCAAATGGTGGTTCCATTCCAAGTTTTGTAAGCAGTCTCCATACTGCTTTTCAGATTGGTTGCACCAATTTGCAATCCCACCAGCAATGTTTAAGTGTACCTTTTTCTAATGGAGCTACTTTTATGCAGATGTGATGACTCAAATTCCCCTTTGGTCAATATCTTGTCAAATCAAATACCAGCGGACTTAGTATAGAGTTTCTAGCCAAATGTCTTTTAAAATTGTATTTAAATATATCTAGAAGCTGTCAATATTTAATTATAAATGTGCTACTTTCTCTCTTAAACACAAAAATTTATTTTTAAAGAACAAAAATATCAAATAAATTTTCTAATATCTTCAGACAAAATAGCACCCTGGCAAAAGTAATCTTTCCTTTTAAAGAGCATCCATGGGAATCTTTAGAACAAAAAGTCAGCTTTATTTGGATTCAAAACAAGCTAGCGTCTCTCATCACTTTAGTTCTTTGATTTCTTGGATATTTTAACAAAATGCCAGTGTTCCTTAGTTATTCTAGTATTTCCAAATGTAACTTTTAAAAGGTGATCATACTGTGACAATCTCTCCCATTGAACAACTTGCAAACTTTCCCTCTGAATTCTCATCTTAAATAGAATTCTCTTTAGATGAATACTGAACTCACTATTTATTCTAAGTATTATTAGATAAACTTTGATTCACTTAATAGCAGTTCCTCTTCTTATACTCTAATTGACTATATATAAACCACCAAAATCATTATGGTTTGAGAACCTTTGGGCTGAAAGAATCCTGAGTAATTGAGTTATAAATTGGCTGTTGTGCTATGCTACTGCACTAGCCAGAAAATGAAGGCTAGGAAAAGACACCCTGAAGATGGTGCGTAGTGATCTTGATGGTGGTTGAAAGTATATATACTTTTCTTGCACTGGCCTACCTTTATTTTAGAATATTTATTTCCTTAAAGAATGGAAATAATCAAGATGATATGCCTTGAAGGTTCTAAGATGTTGGCACTACAAATAGATGTTAAGGGACAGATAAAATATAAGAACTTAAAGATGAATGCCAAGCAAGACTCTTAATTGGACTTTGTCCATGATGGTGCTAAATGTCAGCAGTAAAGGTATGAGCAAGGAAAGGTAGGTGACCATAAGCAATGGAAAACTAACCTTTCAAAAATTCATTTTAGGTTCCCAAAGTCCTTCATTTAGAAAACAATGCTCTGGAATGCAAATTCCTGGGTTATTTCCTAGAACTCAAATGAAGGGACTATCTCATGACATTAAATGAAAGAGATGTTTTGCTTTCTATACTTTTTATTTATGTCCCTCTAGCTACACTTCATATTTTTCTCTCTATCCTAATATTACTCACAATTAGTTGTGCACCTATCATTATTGCAGGCAGTACAAAGTTGGATATATATCAATGTAATATCAAAACACATTTAGTAACAGCCAAAATCTACAGTATTAGTTGAGATGAAAAATGTATGTATGTTCTGAAATGGTTAAGACTGCCAAAATTAAATATTCTTAAGAATTTTATAATATAAGCTGCATTCTCCTGCTTAAATTGAAGTAACAAAGGTAAGGTTTTAGCAATAAAATGGTATTGTTAAACTTAAGAAGATTAATCTGGTGAGTACTTTTTGAAAAAGAGAAAATAAGGCATTTACAGATAGAATACATAAGATTTAACCCTGGACCGACTGTGGAAAGTTAAGGAAAAATTAAGAATAATAGTGATAAGTGAACATTATATAGATACCAAAAGAGTTGTTTAACAAAGTTGTACATTTAAATATTTAAAAGATCATGTTATTACGAGTAATTTTCCTTTAATAGTTCGAAATTTCATTTATATAATCTTATACATTATTGAATTGTTTCAACATGTAAAAATACAATTCTACTCACATTTCTGCCAATTACTACCCTGCCATTCTCAACTCTCCTAAATGTCATTTAAATTAAAATAGACTGTCGGGCGCAGTAGCACACACCTGTAATCCCAGCACTTTGGGAAGTTGAGACAGGAGAATCACGAATTCAAAGCCAGCCTCAGTAAAGGCAGGGCACTAAGCAACTCAGTGAGACCTTGTCTCTACATAAAACACAAAATAGGGCTAGGGATGTGGCTTAGTGGTCGAGTGCCCCTGAGTTCAAAAAAATTTTTTTAAAAAGTGATCAATGTACCCTCTAGAAATGTTTTTTACAACTTATATATAAAATTCCAGTTGCTTACTTAATAAGCTTGGACACCTTCTTGTTTTTGGTATCTTTTATTGTTACAAAACTACTACAGACTTTAAACTAATTATAGCTAAAAGCTCTGTTTTGTTGGCATTTGTTTCTTAATTTTTAATTTTATTTGTTTATTTTTAGTTTGCACCATAGTCTCTGAAGGAGGGACTATCATTAGCTTCTCAAAATAAGAAATGAGAAGCAAAACACTAGCTACTATAGAAACTACAGAAGATATGAGAGATTGAGGGAGAGAAGGTTAGAGGGATGTAGAAAGGTTGCTGTTAAAAGTAGCAACAGCATATAAAGGGGGTGGGAATGGGGAACATAGGAGAAACGGAGGAACTCTGGATGGGGCAGGGGGTAGGGGAGAGGGAAAAGGGAAGGAGTGTAGTAAAGATGGTTGAATGAGATGGTCATCACTACCCTAGGTGCATGAATGAAGACACAAATGGTGTGACTCTATCTGATTTGCAACCAGAGAAATGGAAACATTGAGCTCTATATATGTACTATGACTTGAAATGCATTTAAATAAATTAATTTTTTTAAAAAAGTAATAGGACTGGGGATGTAGCTCAGTGGTAGAGTGCCCCTGATACAAAGGGAAAAAAAAGGTATTTCAGACAAGACAGATTTCATAACAATGAGGAGCTAGAGAGATGTGAGGCACAGAGCTGGAGCCCAAACTGTGTGTGAAGAATCAGCCAGAGCAAAGGATGCAGGGAGTTGAGGTCTCAGGCCCCGAGGAGCAGTGGATGGCACTGCAGACCAAAGCAGGCTTTGAACAAGACTTGGAATGATCTGAGAGTGGGTCTTAAGGTGAATTTTCTCAGCAGTGGTAGATGAGATAGATTAGACTGGAGAGAGATTGGAAACTATTAGAAGGCTATTGAAATAGTCTAGGACAGCAGTAATAAGAGCCTGAAATAAGAATGGATGCAGTGGGATGCAATTTCATGATGGAGTGGATCCCAGAAGTCTTAGCAAAGGAACTCAAGTCATTCAGTTTTTCTGGAAGCAAGAGAAGGTGAAGCAGTTTTTGTTTTCTATTTTCTAAATTACATTTGCTACTTTTGAAGAAAGATAAAATTTTCATTACATAATTTAAGAATGTAGCAATATCACAGTAGGATGGAATTGTTCACCGGGTGCTTTCAAGTTTACCAATTAATTCCATTAATATAATTTTAAAACACCTTTTCTAATTTTTAAGTAAGAATTTTAATTTAAAAAGTGGTACACACACAAGGTAAAATTCCAGTGAACAGTGATGTATGACATGAAAATGCTCTCATCTAAGAGGCTCCTGTTCTAGAGGCAATTGCTGTTACCACTTTTTAAAATGCAGTTTGAAAATGTCCTATGCATTTCAAAACCTATGCATATGCCTACACATACACTCTGCCTTTTGCTCCCATTTGCCACTTGATTTTCTTCTTTTCTAGTTCTATCACACGTTCTCTCATAGAGGGCTTCTCTACCTCTTCACTATTGATATTTTGTATCGATAATTTTTTGTTGTAAGGAACCTGTCCTGAGCATTGCAGAAGTTTAGAGCAATATGTCCAGTAGGTAGATACATTCCATTCCCCAATTGTGACAGCCAAAAAGGTCAAATGTTCCCTGGGAGCATGTGTGGGTGCGAGGGGAATCATCCTTGTTGAAAACCACTGTTTCAATAAAACATGTCTATCAGTCTTAAAAAAAAAAAAAAGTAGCAACAGGGGCTGGGGTTGTTACTCAGTGGTAAAGTGCTTGCCCAGCACATATGAGGCACTAGGTTCAATCCTCAGCACCATATAATAGATGGAGGCATAGGTAGGTAGTTAGGTAGGTAGACATATTGTGTCAATCTACAACTAAAAAATGTTTAATGTTTAAAAAATTTTTTTAAAAAGTAGCAACCCTGAGCTGAGAATGCCATCAAAGAAAAAAATAACAAAATTAACACAAGACTGCAATATAGAATAATTTAATTTAGGGAAAGCTTGAGAGACCTGGTGACATTTCTGCATTACAGAATGTCATGATGGAATGCTCAAAATGATAACTCTAAGTCAAGGGGAAAGTTTATATTTAAGCAGAATGCTCTTTCAATAAATCAAAGTAACACAAAACACAATTTAGATATACTTCTGTGAGAAATACAATACAGCCTGCTGGTCCTAGGTAAAATGATTAAATGGACAAACTTGTCTACAAGTGTCCCTGTTTATCCTCCATAATTCATAGTCCAATTAATTGGTTTATAAAAAAATACATTATTAGCCACTTACAGCTTAATAAAAATAAGATATCTGTTTTGTATCTATATAATATATAAATTTTTATTTCAGTGTGAATAAAATAAGAAACTCTCTCTTATTATAAAATTTCGACCACAGAAGAATATTAGACTGAGGTGTACAACTTTAGGGGATAGTAATTATTAGAGTCACTGAAATCAGAGTACTTTGGAATCTATTTTGCTTAGGAATAAATTTAGTCTGTATAAAGAAGTACTTATGAAAAAATGCCTAATTTCTTAAAGCTATCTCCTTAGTGAAGTATTTTGGTATTTTTTAAATAATATTCCACAGTATCTATGAGATAGATAACTGAGACATGCCGAACTAAACCATCACAAAGAGCAATTAAAATCTTTTGCCCAGTGGACAACTTATTGTTTTGTTAAAACACACAACTGCAGTGATTGAACATTGAAAAAAATATTTTTTTATTGGCTGTGAAGAACAGCATTTGATTCAGCCCATATTGTTAGGTTGTTTTGCAGTGTCTTGTGTAGACATTTTATTTACCCACTATTTAGGAAACTTTCCTTAAAGAGCTCTTAGGTTTTCTACATGTCTGGCAATGACCATATTCACAAGTCTAAAACTCTAACATCATTGATTCTATAACATTGCTTTTTAATGAACCCTTTTAAATGTAAACAGCTTTTTAAAAAGTACATAGGGTATCTCCATTTGGGCTTTGAAACAGAAAAGATAAAATAGAAGGCCTTCCATCTCTTCTTGGCTCCAGTGAAATGTAACTCAGTAAATGACAACAGTTCAGTTCCTAACACAGAGGGCACCTATGATTAAAAAGAAAAGTACCATTAACAATCACACCAATTTATCTGGATAAAACAACCTGTTAAGCAGAAAATGTTCTAAACTCTTCTTAAAAAATATTTCTTAGTTGAACACAAGAGAGACTTTTTTCCTTGTTACAGCTCATAGGTTAATGAAAACTCTTTCTTATGGGACCATGTTTAGAGCAATAAAAATATCTGGAGTTTAGAAATAAGCAATGAAATCTTTAATCTTCTGGCACATTATTAAGATCAGCTAAAGCACCAGGGATGTTCAATAAATATCACTGGAATGAACAAGCAAAAGTTAAAACTAAGAAACTAAAATTTGCATAGAACATAAACATTATATATAAATAAGAGGAAATGAGTTTGGAGAAATAGGAAACTATAGACAAGTCTGGTGGTCAATTTCTAAGGAATTATTTTTTCACTATATAGCATAATAATTATGTTACGGAAATAGAGTTCAGATACGAAGACAACTTTGTTATAGCTATATATTTCTGTATAAAAAAGCTCCAAACTTAATGGCTTAAAACACCAAAAGTATTTACTGTTCTCATAAATATGATATTTGGGCAGAGTTTGGAAAGAGATTAACTGGTCTCTAATCCATTAAGTATCAGCCAAGGAGATGGCTCAAAGACTGAGGTCTGTTGTCATCTGAAGGCTTGCATACCTGCACCCCTCAGAGTTGGTACTGGCTATCAGCTGAGAACTTCAGTGAGGCTCTCTACTGAAACATGGATGATCCTCCATTTGATCTGGTCCTCCTCACAGCATGGTGATCAGATTCCATTGCTGGGCATCCCATTAGAAACCAAGTAGAAGCTGAATAATTTGGGGGTCCAGCCTTGGAAGTTGCGTAGTATGATTTCTGCTATACTCTTTTAGTCAACCAAGATGTAATGCATTCCAAGTTTGATGGGAGAGAAAATAGATTTCACTTCTTGATAGTGGTATGACAAGAATTGAAAAAGAATGAGAGAGGTGAACATTTTTGGAAAATATAATCCATCACAAGTTTCTTTTTCTTTATCTGCATAATAAAAATAAAAATGGCATCCACAAAATAGGAATGTAAACCATTTTTTAATGGACTCAATAGTAGAGACCACAAAACTCATCTTGTTTGGTTAGCTCAGGATTTATCAATTATCTTACTATATTATAATTGCCAGTTTACTAATCTGATATTTTAAGCTTCATTAGAGCAGGAAATGAGTCTGTTTTGTTTACTCACTGTATCTCTAATACCTGGTAAAAGCCTGGCATTTTATAGATGTTTTATTAATATTTGTTAATAAATGAATATACAAGTACATATGAACTTAAAAATTAAAATCACTGTCTCCTATATAATTGACTTCCCTAATAAAGTCTTTTCACATGAATATATTTCAGATGCATGATATCAGTTTTTATATAGTTATAGTTTCTAATGGATTATCCAAAGATGATGATAATTTCATGGCTCACAGCATTATAATCATGCCAAATTGAGGGTAGGAATGTCAATAGCAAATAGCCAATATTTTTATTTCTTAATAAAAGGAATTGGAAATCTGTAATCAGAGCAAGACTTTTATAATAAAATAAATTTCCAGAGTTTGGATTGTTTTTTTATTTTTAATTTGCTCACCTCTTCTAGTGACTAACATAAACTATGGAGCTAATTTAGTCACTGTGACTAATACAATAGTCAAATGCCTTTAAACTTTATATGCTATCAGTAATTTAAGTACAAATTAAAAATAAAAAGTATCAAAACATTAAATATGTTAGTATATGTTTCCTGTTTTCTATTTGCTTGACAAATTCTGTCTTTGATGACTACTTTCCCTTTCCTTCCTTTTCCCCTACTTCAATAAAAACATGGAAATTGACAAAAACCTGATTTGTTTCTTTATTCTCTTTAGATTGCTTTCATTATTTTTATTTTTAAAATTTATATTTTTTGCTTTGTATTGATGCATAATTGCATATAACCATTGGCTTCACTTTTATATAATCATACATGCATGAAATTTAAATGGAGTAAATTAAGGAATTGATTTCTAACATAAGAACAAATACTTCAGTTCCACTATTTGTGCCTTATGCTTTGATCTTCTCACATGCTTAAGTGTAGAATTATGAATTGAAGAATTATATATATGGATTACATTTATTAGTTATAAGACTATGAAATGATTTACTAGAAATGCTGCTTGAAGTTCAGTTTACATCAAATAAATGCTTAATCTACTTCCATAAACTATTTTCAAGGAGGCTTATCTATTTCAATTTCCTTCAGTAATGTTAACAGATAACAATGATAAAACTAAATTGTGAGATAAAAGGGAGGATCACGTGACAAAGTTTAGGATGTTTTCCATTGTAAATATTTAAAGAGTAATTTTATCATTGTCAGTGAATTTCCCATAAGTCCCTAAGTGTCCTCAAATGCGGAGCATATGTACATATGAGCTAGTCCTAAAATGACAATGATGAACTATGATTTTCAATTTATTAATTTGGAAATATTTCTGGTTAAGTTCTCCAAAATATAGGACCTAGCACAAGCATAGCAAGAACAAGAACAAAGAGAATGTGCTCTGGTTTTGTCATTTAGGAAGGTTTCACTGAGCAAACTATTTGATTCTCTCTCTCTCATTAATTTGTAGTCAATAAGATCATCCTTGTATTCTCCTCTAACTTTTCACATTTTATGCCTCCACTGCACCAAATGAAAACTCAATAAATGCACATTCAGTGATTGAAGACTAAATGAGTAATTGAACATACTTAGTCCTACATCCTTTGATATTTCTCCAGTTGTTTTACCAAATATAACTGCATTTTTTTACTCATATACAGATATGTACATGTTGTACAAATATAATTTCAGGGACTCTGGGCAAATATTTCAGAAAGAATGTTTTTGTTAGTTGCAAAAAAGAGAGTTCATTAGTGAAATAAGCAATATCTAGCACTTATAAATAAATATTAGAAAAAATATAAACTGAATACTTTTTATGTTAGAAAAAAATGAAACAAAATATACATTCTAATGCAAATTAGAAAAAGAAAGAAAATTGTGGCCTGACTGTACTATTGCCTGTAATTTACAGTGAGAACTAATGAAATTACATTTTTATATATTATTTTGATTTAATGTACATCCATAAGATTAGCCTAATGAAAATGTTCAATTCTTAGTAAATTTATTTATTTTTGCAACGATCACCACAATCTAGTTTCAGAACATTTCCATTGCTCCCTCAGAATTCTTCCCATTCTATTTTTAATCACTCTGTCATTTGCTCCCAGCCCCTAATAACCATTGGTCTGATTTTTGCATTTATATATTTTATTTTTCTGGACATATAACTTCATGATATCAAAATTTACTCTTTAGCTTTTGGTTTATTTTATTTAGCATAATGCTATTGTAACATGTATCAGTATTACATTCTTTTATATTGTTAAATAATATTCCATTGTATGGATGTAGCACATTTTTTATTCATTCACCAGTTAGATATTGAATTGTTACAAGTTTTTGCCTATTTTGAATACTACTACTGTAACATTCATGCATTGTTTTTCATTGAATTCATGTTTTGATTTCTTTTGGGTGAATATCTAGGTGTAGAAGTTCTGAGTTTTATAGTAATATTATGTTTAACTTTTTAAAGTTATATCAAATTGTTTTACAAAGCAGTTGCACCATTTTGCATTCTCACCAACAACATATGATTTTACAGTTTTTTACATTCTTACTGACATCTGGGATTGTATATCCTTTGATAGTCACTCTATTTTATATCAGTAGATATAAAATAATATCTTATCATGGTTTTGATTTATATTTTATTAATGACTAAAAATTTTAAAAATCTTTTTATGTGCTAATGATTTCCCCATTCTCCTTTTCTCTCTCAACTTTACCCACTTTAACTTCTATCAAAACTGACTTTACAATTTTCCTATCCCCTGTCCCCATAACTTGAGTTAGAAAACTAATAATTACTAGTCTATTTTATTCATATTTGTATAATCAAACCAATAATCATAATGATAAAATACTTATAACAAATATCTTCACACATGTTTATCTACATTTTTCATTTTTAAATGAAAGTGTGATAGCATTATATGTAACTCTAATTATTTTTAATTATTAATACATCATAGATATCTCCAAGTCATATGATAGAGCTTGTATTAATTTTCCTTAATGCTGCATAAAGTATCAAAACATAGATTTTGGTCGGGTGTGGTGGTGTACACTTGAAATCCCAGTGGCTAGGGAGGCTGACACAAGAGAATTGCAAGTTCAAAGCCATCATCAGCAACAGCAAGGATCTAAGCAATTCAGTGAGACTCTCTCTCTAAGTAAAATACAAAATAGGGCTTGGGATGTGGCTAAGTGGTTGAGTGCCCCTGAATTGAATCCCTGGTAGCAAAACAAAAACAAAAGTCAAAACAAAAAAGCACAGATTTAGCACAATTTATTCAACAATTTCCCTAATTAGGGATGTGAGGCTGTGGATGTAGCTCAATAGCTCAGTGGTAGATGTTGCTTAGCATGCACAGGCCCTGAGTTTAATCCCCAACACACACATACACACAAATATATACATATATATATACACACACATATATATACACACACACGTGCACATGCACACGTATATATAAAAAGATTGAGGTTTTAAAAAAACAATTCAGATATTTATTATTTATTATTCTATATTGTATTTTCAATTTTTATTTGATCAAATTACTGTTGATTATCCTGTTGGTTTTGCCACTTTGGAAGTTCTACTGAAATGTTACATTCTTATAATGATTACACATCATTTTCCAAGAACACCCTTGCTCTAATGGATTTTTTTCTTGTTGCTTAGATTTCAAAGTGATGACAATCCCACAACAACTGACAGACTTGCAGTCTCTGGCCCTTTTAGCAAGGGATGAGTTAGCAGATTGATTTTTTAGTTATTTAGTGAGTCCTCAGGAGAAAGACTCTACTCCCATTAATAACAAAAGTTAATGGCTTTCTAGTCAAAGAAATATAAGAATTTGACTTTGGCTTATTAGGTAACTATTAGGCAACCTGAGGAAAGAGTAAGTTTTTCCAAGACCACAAATGTGAATAGTCTTTTCAACAAATGATGCTGGAACAAATGGACATCCACTTTTTAAAAAATGAAATGTAGGAAGTGTAGGCAGACCTTATAACTTTCACAAAAATTAACTCAAAATAGATCAAAGACATAAAATTCCTAGAAGATAACAGGAGAAAATCCAAATGACCTTAGGTTTAGCAATAACATTTTAGATGTGATATCAAAGGCACAAGTCCTAAAAGAAACAATTGATAAGCTGAACTTCATTAAAATTTAAAAATTCTGATCCATAAAAAACAATGTCAAGTGAATTAAAAGGCATTTTAAAGACTAGGAGAATACCTGCAAAATATATATTTGATAAAGGACCATTATTCAAAATATACAAAGAACTCTTAATACTCAATAATAAGAAAATCAACTAAAAAAATTGGTCAGAGACTTCAACAGACACATCACTGAAGAAGATAAATAGCAGATAAGCACCTGAAAGGATGCTTAGTATTTTATGTTATGATGGTTGATTTTATGTGTCAATTTGACAGGGTTAAGAAATGTCCAGGCCAGGCACAGTGGCCTATACCTGTAATCCCAGTGGCTTGGGAGGCTGAGGCAGGAGGATCGTGAGTTCAAAGCCAGCCTCAGCAAAAGCAAGGCATTAAGCTACTCAGTGAAACCCTGTCTCTAAATAAAAGTACAAAATAGGTCTGGGGACGTGGTTCAGTGGCCAAGTGTCCCTGAGTTCAATCCTCGATACCAAAAAAAAAAAATGCCCAGACAGTTAATATCATGTTATTTCTTGACAAATAGGGTGAGCATTTCTGAATCAGTAGACTGAGTAAAGATCCACCCTCACCAAAGTAGGCAGGTATCATCCAGTCCACTGAGAAAAGACTCAGTAAAAAGGAAGAGGAAGAGTGAATCTCACTCTCCCCTTGTGATGGGACATCCAGCTGTTCTTGCTCTTGGACACTGGAGCTCTGTGGTCTTGGGCCTTTAGACTAGGAATGAGTTAAAACATTGACTTTTCTGGTTTCTGAGATTGCAGACGGAATATCTTGGGACTTAGTCTCTACAGTCATCTGAGTCAACTTGAATAATAATAAATTGCACACACACACACACACACACACACACACACACACACCCTCTATTGGTTCTGTTTCTCTGGAAAACCCTGAATAATACATATTTCACCAGGGAAATGAAAATTAAAACAAAGGTGAAATTCACCATTAAACACTTACTAGGATGGCCAAATTCCAGAACATTGATAACAGAATGCTGAGAAAGATGTGAAGTAACAAGAACTTTATTCATTGTTGGTTGGAATGCAAAATAATTAGCCATTCTGGAAGACAGTTTTGCAGTTTCTTAACAAAACTAAACCGAATATGGCAAATACATGCTAGCCTTCCTAGAGCACCACAGATCTCAGTGGACCAGCTGACAAGGACAAATGTCTTAATTTGTCAAAGAGATGTTCTCTCTAGGTTCTAGGGTCTAGGCAGGTCCAAATATGGGCAAAGTCCTACATGCGTGCTTTCTGCCAGGATCTCAGCTGAGCCAAGACCTTGTTTTGCCTTCTAGGCCATTCCCTTTGGAACCCGCTCCATTCAAGATGAGTAATTATAAGTAAAATGAGAGGGCAGAAGAAGCATGCATTTAGTCTGTCATTGTTTCTTATATCCTTCCCATTTTTAGCTGTCAAATCTTAACTATTAAGATTCAACTCAAATTATACTCCTTCCTTAAATCTTTTTTTAAATTTTTTGGTGAGGGGTCAGTGAGAGTAGTGGGTAAGGGATTAGATGAGAAAAGGATCTTTTAAATGTAACATCTTCCATTTACAAGTAAAAAAATTGCTGCTCCCTTAATGTGTTTTCAGATTCAGCTTAATGATAGCAATCATTTATTTTGTGTTTACTGTGTACCAAACACTGTAATAAGTACTATATATGTCTTACTTTATTTCATTCCCACAAATATTTTATATATTAGATATTACACTATTGATATTCCCTCCCTAACCTCTATGTTACTTGATATTGGATTATTTGAGTTTCTATCCCAGGCTCACCACTGCAGTTGTTGCATGGAAAAAACTTCCTCAATTTATGTTCATTTGTTCTGGAAGGGCTTGGCCTATACAAAGTACACAAAAAGTATCACATTGTAATTATATATACTTGTTTTTGAGAATTTTCTTGGTGTAACAAAGAGTATTGTTAAATTCTTGATGGGAGGATTGAGAAGGAAGTGGAGAGAGACAGAGAAACAAGGAGAGAGAGAGAGGAAGGAAGGGAGGAAGAATATTTTAGAGTAAATGGTATATACTTTGTTCTTATAAAGACTTAGTGCTCAAACTTGGTGTTCTACATTTTTTCTACTCCTAGAATGGAAAGTGTTATTCTCTTACAAATGAATTCAATGCACATTTGCTGCACCAAGTACAGTGCTAATTTCTGGGGATATATAAGAGAGAATACTACTTCACTCATCTAACAAATATTGAGTTTCTATCATGTTTCACTGTATTAATCTCTGTAAATAAATTAGAATAAAGAGAAAACACAAACATGAGTTCTTATTCCACCATCAAGGAGTCCAGAGTTAATGTGAAGATACAAGTAAACAAATAAGCAGATCACAGTATGGTTCACCATAAATATATCTAACCCTGACATGGTCATCTGGAAAGACTTCCTAGAAAAGGTAATTGACTACTGAGGACCCGAAGACAAGCAGGAATTATCCCAGGGAGGAGACTGGTGTTGGAAGACACATCATGGAGAGTGGAAATAGCATATTCAAAAGTAAGAAGCAGGAGACAGTATGGCTCATCTTGGAAACTAAATGTAATGTAGTATCCATGGAGGAAGAGAGAACAGATTGAGATGAGAAAGGCTCAAAAGCAAAGTCAGATCTAGATCCCACAGAATCCTTCTTTTATGTCATTTTAGAAATCTGTACTTTATCCTGAGGACAAGAAAGAGACATTGAAGTGTTTTGAACAACAGAGCTATATGAAAAATGATAGCCCTCAGCACATGGCCTAGGAGGAAAAATAGACATTCAAATAAAAAAAATGCAGAATGAATAATGACACACTAAAAACGTGGTGGTAATACAGAAGTGGCATACAAGAAAGAATAATTATTCTCTTGGGTGAAGCAAGCAAAGGTGAGCAAGCATGGAAAGGGGAGGCAGTCAGGAAAACCTTCCCAGGAATAGTCTGTAACGAGGGAAGAAGATAAACAAAAACACTGATATGCGAAATAAAATGAAACTTTGACAGTTACCTGTTGCCAGAGAGAAAAATAGGAGAGGGCCTGGATAGAAAATAAGATTGAAATTAGGCATAGGTCAGTCATGAAGGTCTCTGAATGTCAGGTTAGGAAGCTGATCTTTGGCCAGGCATGTGGCACGTGTTTGTAATCCCAGTGACTCAAGAGACTGAGCTCAAGGTTCACAAGTTCAAGACCAGATTCAGAAATTTAGTAAGTCCTTCTCTCATAAGAAAAACATTAAATTGAGTTAAATTAAATTAAATTAAAAGTGATAGGGACATGGCTCAGTTGTACCCTTGTGTTCAAACCCCAGTTTAAAAAAATGGAAAAAAATTCGGGGGGCGGTTCCAAGATGGCGGCCTAGACAGTCCACTCTGCGCTAGGCTCTCAAGGACCAGGGATGGAAGTGGTGGAGGTGCCGTTTTCCAGCCAGCTTCCTGGCATCATTCTGCGGCTCAACATCCCACGCAGGAATTTCGCTCGTGTATGTGTGAGCACAGGGCCACCGGGAGGCAGCGGTAGCCAGGAGGCGTGGCTTAGGCGCCGGCCAGAGAAACGCGGTCGCAGCCCGGGCCTCGGCCCAGGGCTCCGGCTATCTGAGACTGAGACTAGAAGTAGTGGGGTGCCATCTTCCAACCAGTTTTTTGGCAGCTCTCTGCGCCTTGCCACCCCATGCAAGAGTCTCACTCGCGTGTGTGAGCACAGGGCCATCGGGAGACAGCGGTAGCCAGGAGGAGTGACTTCGGCGCCTACTGGTGGACTGCAGTTGTAGAGGGGGATCCGGCCCAGGGCTTCAGCCCGGAGTTTAACCCAGGCGTGCCGGGCTGGCTTCCGCACAGGGTGCCTGGCCCCAGTGCCCACCCAACCACGAGAGATCGCTAGCAGTTACTTCTGTGGACAGACTGTCTCCTGAGCTGAACCCCAGCTATTGTTCTTTGTGGACCACCTTCTAACACAGCGGAGCTTCCTACACACCAGGGGGCGCAGGTGAACACCTGGGAGCAAACCTTGGCCACGGTGGAACAGCGACTCCACCAGTGGCCCAGAGTTTCACCTTGGCCTGGGACCAGTACCATGGATACCAGCCAGGAAAGTCCAGCAAACAAAAGACAACGCCACCTACTGGAGGAGAAGTAACGAAACCCTGGAGGGAAACTATAACCGTATAGGAGTTAAAACTGTAACACCTTGGATCAGCAGAGCTAGAAGGAAAGACACACAAACATCATGAGAAAACAAGGGAAGAAAGTGACTCAAACGAACCAAGATACTACACTCCCAGAATCCATGGACTATACAGCAGGAGGAATGACAGAACAGGAATTCAGGACATACATAATTAAAATGGTCAGTGACTTAAAGAATGATATAAGAGAGCAAACCCAGTCAGCAATAGATCACTTGGATAAAGAGATTCATAGGCAAATACAGGAAGTAAAAGATCACTTCGATAAAGAGATACACAGGCAAATACTGGAAGTAAAAAATCACTTCAATAAGGAGATAGAGATTCTGAAAAGGAACCAAACAGATCCTTGAAATGAAAGAAACAATAAACCAAATCAAAAACTCAATAGAAAGCATCACCAGCAGATTAGACCACTTGGAAGACAGAACCTCAGATACTGAAGACAAAATATTTAACCTGGAGAATAGAGTTGAGCACACAGTGAAGATGGTAAGAAGCCATGAACACAACATCCAAGAGCTTTGGGACAACATTAAAAGACCAAACTTGAGAATTATTGGGATAGAAGAAGGCATAGAACTCCAAACCAAAGGAATGAACAACCTATTCAATGAAATAATATCAGAAAACTTTCCAAATAT
>PVHX01030581.1:0-15728 GCA_004024805.1 Geosciurus inauris | reverse complement strand
GAGTGCTCCTACAGAGAACCAAGTTGAGATTCTTTGTACACCTGGCCTTGATGCATTTCCATCTCCAGCAGTCTCACCAGAGCCAGCTTCTGCCATGGTGTTCCCCAGTCCTGTGTGAAGCAAAGTGGTGAGGGTCTGGGTCCCATTAGATTTCAACCTGTACCTGACACCACCAATGTGCCCTGGGCCCCAAGACCCTGATCACAGATGGGTGCCTCAGTCCACCAATGACTTTGCTGCATGCCTAGGTGTCTAAGTGTGAGAGAGCATGGCATAAACAGGTCCAGAGTCCAGGCTTCCAACTGCCTCATGCATAGTTTCTGCAAAGAAAATGGAAACTCCAGAAGAGGTGGATGATTCCATTCAGACCTAGCCAAACTCACTGACTGCCCTTCCGTCATCCCATCCAGAGATTCCACATGCACTCCCATCTTCTGGAGAGTGACATATCCCCACATTTTAATTTCAGAGCTCCAAAAAGGCAAAGTCAGAGGAATTTACAACTTGGCCAGTTTTGCTAACCCGTGCAGCAGTCTGCTCTGTAATAGCCTGCTATCTCTGAGCTCAGATCTCTCTGTCCCAGACAGCAGAGGGTACAGGAAGGTGAGAGTGATAGATTTCCAGCCACTCCATCCTAAAAGAGCCTTGTGGAGCAGGATGAAGAAGGATATGGGCACAAGGAAGAGGAGGGGCAGTAGAGGAAAAGAAGGAAGAGGAAGATGAGAAGGTGGGGCAGACTAATGTTTCCTGAGCATCTCCTCTGTGCCAGCCAGGGAAAAATACTGTGTTCAATCCCCCAAGAACCTCTTAGGCATGTATATTCCCTCTTTCTCAATGGGGAAAGCAGGGCTCAGGGTAGTTAAGAAACATCCTTTAAATCACACAGCCAGTGTGCAAACTCAGACTGTCATATATGAAAGACCATGTTCTTTCCACTATATCCTGCAGCTTCCAGCAGACAATGAGAAAAGAATCTGGGACAACCAGGAGACCCAGCTGGGACAGAATATGACTGTCATCCACATGCATGCTCCCCATAATGCTCCATCAAATGCCCCACAATCAAACTTTCTTCCATCAAAGCCCAAGGATGTGATTGGTTCCCATGTTGGCCTCCTCAACCAGGTAAAACAAACACCTAAACCACACCAGTCTGATTTGACATCCAGAGAGGTACTGGGAGCTTCCTGTTTCCTGAGAACTTCCTGTTTCCTGGGCTACCTGAGTGAAGAAAGGCATGATATTTCTCTACTTCCCACCCACTTCCATCCATCCAACCTGAGCTTGGGGGTTCATAAATTAAGTCAAAAATCCAATGCCAGCACCAAAATCTGTCTTAATTAGCCAGTTTTGAAAGCCTTGGGTATATAGTTCCAAAGGTCAGCTGGATGATTCAAGCCAGGGCTCCCACCCACACAGGCAAGAACTCAGGAGCCCGCTTCTCCCTTGGGGCTGGCCTCTGTTTCCCAGCACTTGTAATTTGTGCAAAGTGCATCAGGGCTGAGTGCCACCAAGCAGGCGCTTTCTGCTGATGGAGCACTTTTGCAAAGTTCAGACCGCCTTGGCTACGGTGAAGTTAAATGTGGCTGAAAACAAAGCAAACCCACTTCCAGATGTTTCCAGATGGCTTAGCTCCTTCAAGCCCGGATGATATCAGAGTCATTTCATTCTTAAAGCAGAAATTCCCCACACCTGGAAAAATGACTCCCCATAGTGAGGCTTTAGAACCACCCCCCAGAGAAAATGCACTTTTTGTCACCCACCCTACCCTAAATACACTGGCACTTTCTCTGCTGGACCTGGAGCTAATGACAAGTGCACTCCCTTATCAGCTCTTGAGGATCAAGCTCACCCTTAATTAGTCAGCAAAGGGAAATCAATTGCTTTCCTGTCCTTCTGCACTGCTCCTCCAGAAGGGGATCTCTCTAGCCACCTCTGGCAGAGGGTAAAGAGGTGCTGGTCCTGCCCCCTGCAACCACAGAAGGGACTCTGCCTTAGACCTTAGATGTCAAGGTCCAGGGGGATAGTGAAGGGCTAGAGGCACAGGCAGGGAGCCAATCTTGGCTCCATCACTTACCAGCCTTGAAACTTGGGCCAGATGCCCCACCTTTCTGGAAAGTCCCATCAGTCACATCTCACAAGATGACCAGGAAAGTTGATTTCTTTTTCTTTTTTTTTTTTTTAATATTTTTTGTTTTAGTTGTAGATGGACACAATGTCTTTATTTTATTGCTTTGTATATGGTGCTGAGGATCGAACACAGGGCCTCATGCATGCAAAGCAAGCACTCTACCACTGAGCTACAATCCCAGCCCCAGGAAAGTTGATTTCTTCATAAACTGTTTACCATCAGGGCTACCACCTACACCACCCCAGGGTGTGCCATTCAGATAGACTGCCATGAATAGTGCCCTCTGAGTGTGTCTTCTGCAGTATGGGAGGGGGGGTGTCAGCAAACAAATCCCAAGAGCAGCAATAGCAGTAGCCCACCCCCTGAAGGAAGAAGCAACAGGATACCAAAGCAGCTCTGTAGGAAAGAAACCGCCAAGCTCAAGGCTCTTTCCCCAGTAGTGGGTGGGGCTGCAGCAATGGAAAAACCAGGAAGAGCTCAGGCAAGTGTACAGAGGCCCCGGACCTCAGCCCTGAGTATGGCTACATCATGGGCCCTGGGGCTGAGAGAAAATGGGGAAAGTTAGACAGAACAGCTGATCGGGGGTTCAGGGGAGGAGGAAGAGGAGGAACCCAGATAGCAGGCACATCCTATAGAGGGACTGTGGTGAGGCTGTCCAGCAGTGGGAAGGCAGCAGTATCTGGGACTTGGTGGACCCTGTCTAACTGCCCTGCCATTCATAATAAGCATAATAATACAAACAGCTACCATCACCCAGCGCTAACCATATGCCAGGCACTGGGCCAAGTTGTTTACATGCATCTTCTCAGGTCACCCTCACAACAACCCTAAGACATTGATAGATGAGAATACAGAGGTTCCAACAGGCTCAGTAACTTGCCCAAGGCACTCAGGTACTAATTTGTGAGGCCAGAATTGAAAGCCAGTCCCTCTGGCCCCTGAAGTGTCATCTCTTGAGCACATAAGCTAAGCACAGGAAATGTTTGTATAATGAACAGGACACGCCCCAGTCTCCTCCAGGTTCCCCTACTCAGACCCCATACTCAGATCTCATGGTGTGACACAGGGACAGAGGAAACCACCAGGACCATAGGAGAGAGGATTTCCTTCCAGATACTCAGTACAGCATAAACTTGTCTTAAGATGCAATAATGTACCAAGTCACCAACCTCCCCACCCCCCACACACACACACACTGCCCAATCTCAGCACTCAATCCAGATTCCAAGTTACAGAACCTCAGTGCAAAAGCCCAGGAAATCCATGGGACAGGCAGAGCCTTCCCCCTGACTGAGGAGCAGGTAAGAGCCCGGCCACTGTCCCAGCTGGGATATCCCACTCTTCCTATGTGTCCCTAGCCCACATGCTGGCATTCCTGGTGGCTGGCTCCCTGATGGACAGCTGGGCCTGCCAGAGCTTGTTGTTTCTACTAAACTCGATTCTATTACAACAAAATCCTTGTATTTCTTGCAAACAATTTTCCCCTTTGCAATCTCATAAATTAATTCTCTCCTTTCAAGCTGACTGACTTCCTGCTAATCTAACCACTAACCTATCACCATCCGTAAACCAAATGATCCATAAACACTTTCCCATCTAAGCATATGCACTAAAATTACTTTTTGGTTTTTCCTGCTTTATCTTTCTTTGCTAAAGGCAGCTCAGGTCCAGCTTCCTCTTTCCTTGCTCCAGAGATGGAGGGCTTCTGGCTCTCCCCTCCTGAGATTCTACTTCTGTGTCCCTCAGGTTCTGCAGCAAGAGGTGGAGCTGCCTTTGGCAGACTCAAGGTCTGAACTGATGGGGGACTGACTAAGCCTCCCAGGAGCTTAGTCAGCCTAAGGGTGGTCCCAGCCATGATGTCAGAAGCTCCATTTGAGGGTTAGTGGCCTGGAAGTGGCTCAGACCCCTGAGTTCAGGGCTCCTTCCTCACCTGGGGCTCCTGAGTCCAGTAGCCACCCACTTCCCAAGTCCTCAGTATGGGAACAGCTGTGGCTGTAGGGCTCAGCTGGAGAAACATCAAAGGAATTCCTGACCTGGCCCAGAGATGAGCAGAGAAGCTTCAGGTGTTCTGCAGACATTTCCTGCCAGACTTAGGGATCAGAATGGGGTGCTCTTAAAAAAAAAGAATAAGTGGGCTTCAAGATGTGCCCACTACTCAGCAGGGGAAGCCTCCTGAGAAGGCAGTTCTCTGAAAGCCATGTCTCTTATGAAGCGGTCTTGGCTCTTGAGCCAATAATCCCCTCACCCAGCACTTCTCCACACTGAGTCCAGGATATGGAGCTGTCATTCCAGAGCCCTAAGACTGCTATAGGAACATCAGAAAGGCCATGTGGGTGCAGAGCCAAAGGATTCAGGACCCCATTGTTGAGACTCTCAGGCTCGTTCATCCCATAGGATCCCTCCCTGGGATGCTCCTTCTATTTGGCCCTGTAGGCAGGACCCTCCATTCATCCTGTCCTTCCCAAGACTGACCTGCCCTAGACCTGCAACTTGTGTCTTATCCTTTATCCCACTGTGACCTCCCTAGTTCAGCGCTTCTTGCTTCTGTCAAATGGCATGAACTCAGACAAGTCACCTTCAGCTTCCTTGTCCATGGGCCCATACCTCCTCAGCTGTCATGAGGATGGAATGGCAGGTATACAAAAGCACTTAGAATATGTATTGGTGAGAACACCACAAAGGAAAGGTCCATGCTTTCCTCAGCCTTCACCTCCACCCCAACCTGTTATGGCACTCTTACCTGACCCACAGCCACATCCTGGCCAGCACTCCCTGAGCCCAGATGGCCACAGCCACCAGGCAAGGGTGGCTGAGACCTGGGTACAAGGAACAGAGCAGCCCTCAGGGCAGGAACATGTTCTGTGTGGCCCAGGCAGGGAGTTGGAGCTGCTTCACTAATGTGAGGCTGTGCAATTTCCCTAAGGGCCACTACAGCCACCAAGTCACACGAGAAACTGGATTTTTGTATATCATACCACAACTTAATTTCAATTATGTAGCCTGATCTGCTTCCTTTACCCACCTGATCTGCTTCCTTCCTCACAACGCATCCTCCCTCTATCATTAACACATGCACCTGCAGATCCAGCCATCCATTTCTCCACCCTTTCATCCATCCATCCACCACCTAGCCATTCATATACCTCCATATTTTCTTCAGCCATTCATATAAATCTCTCTCCAGTCATTCACCCATTCATCTACTCCCATTCATAATCCATCCATCCAACCATCCCCCCCAATCCTGACTCTAATCCCCAACAATCCAACCACCTTAGGTCCTCCCACTTAACCACCCACTCACCCACCCAGCATAAATTCAGCCAAGTATTCATCCACCCACCCATCTATCCATCTTTTTTTAATATCTTTATTTTATTTATTTATTTTTATGTGGTGCTGAGGATCGAACATGCAAGGCAAGCGCTCTACCACTGAGCCACAATCCCAGCCCCCATCTATCCATCTTTTAACTCCAGTCTATCCACCCCATCTACCCATCTCGTTATCCATCTACGTAGGCACCTCTTCTATCCACTCAACTACACATCCAGCCAACCTCCATTCCCCTGTCCTTTTGATGAGACTGATCAAAAGCAACAGAAGAATGACACATGAGACACCAGGGACATAATACCAGCCACAGACTCAGCCATGGAAGCCCTGTCCACTCTGGCCTATAAAGGAAACCTCCATTGGGTCAATACTTTACACAACCTTTAGGTCACACACCCTTGGAAGTCCTCCTTTAACTCCCAGGAACATTCTGAGCTGCCAGGAAGTTCTGTGCATTTGGCCACACCAAGCCAGGGGTCAATCACACTGAACTCACTCTCCACCCTCTCCACACTCTTCTACAATATAGACTGCCAGCTCCTTCATGTCAGGGATTTTGCAGCCTCATGCAGCAGGAACGACCTGGCCCCTGCAGCTCTGCACACTTTTTTTTTTTTTTTTTTTTTTTGTACTCAAGGGTACTCCACCACTGAGCTACATCCTCAGCCCTATTTTGTGTTTTCCTAGAGACAGGCTCTCACTGAGATGCTTAGCACCTCATCGTTGCTGGGGCTGGCTTTAAACTCATGATTCTCCTGTCTCAGCCTCCCAAAGTGCTGGAATTACAGGCGTGCACCACCATGCCTGGCTCTGCACTTTTTTTGAAACCAGGCAGAAGAGATTTTCCCCAGCCAAGCTGGAACAGCACAAGCAAAGCCTGCAGGCTTGACAGGGTGAGACCTAATGAGAGATGGCCAAAGATGGTGGAGATAGAGGCAATGCCCACAATAACAGGGGAGACCAGTCTAGAACAATGCAGTACTGGGAGCCTGAATGGAGCTTGGTGCTCCTGAGCACCAGCCTTCCAAGGTCAGTCTTTATGGGCATCACTCATAGACTCAGCCTCCAGATAAGATGCCTGTCTTGGTTTCACCTCATTTTCTATGAGGTAAAAGGCAGGCTGGAGTTCAGAGGCATCTTATTCCAAGCCAGTGTTTCTTATCCTTGAGGAATCAAAATCACCCTGCCTAAAATGCATATTCCCAGGCCCTTCCTGGATGAGGTTGTTAGTGGCTTAGGGACAAGAATCTATATAAAAGTATGGCTTGGGTAATTCTCATAAGGTGGCCCCAGTACACTATTTAACAAGCAATACACATTTAAATCCCTTCAGAAGGCACCTGCATGCCTCCCCACCCCCCACCTCCCTGCAGGAGGCTGATCCCACCTCTAGGCAGCACACCTGTGCACTTGCTCAAGGCTCAGGGCTCAGCTCAAGTTTGCATAGTTGTCCTTTTGTCCTGCCCTCCTCAGACCTGAATTGAAGAAGCTGGACCTACAGCTCACTCCTGGAACTCCAGGCTGTCTGTCCCTCCAGGCCTGGGTGTGCCTGCCTGTGCCTGCCTGCTGGGCTATTCACTCACGAGCCTCCTAGCCTCACCCTGAACCAGGCTCCTGTATACAGAAAAGCACCTGACTGGATGCTCTGTGAACCTGTGGGTTTCTGAAAATGTTATAGATGACCCAGGGAGAAAGCACTTGTAAAAATGATGACAAATCCCAGCACTTTGGGAGGCTGAGACAAGAGAATTTCAAGTTCAAAGCCAGCCTCAGCAACAGCGAGGCGCTAAGCAACTCAGTGAGATACTGTCTCTACATTAAAAAAAAAAAAAAAAAAATAGGGCTGGGGATGTGGCTCAGTGGTCAGAGTGCCCCTGAGTTCAATTTCTGGTGCCAAAAAAAAAAAAAAAATCATGACAAAAAGCTTTGTGAGGATGTTTTTCAATGACCTGCAATTACTGTCCCCCTTCAGAAAGTGGATGCCCTACATGGGAGTACCCATCTGGCCTTCTCACATCCCGCCTCTGCTGGGAGGGCAAGGAGAAGCAGCAAGGCCACATGCGACGAGGGTCCTGCACACCATCACCTCAGCCAACACCCCTGGCTGGGCCATGAGGACAGGAGAGCCCTGTCCCTGGTTCTGACCAGGACAGCAGCAGGCTAAGAGGCCCTCTCCCAAGGTGCCCTTTAGCTCAAGTAATCCAAAAGGTTGAGCTGGGCTCCTCAAAAAGAAAAGGCCCAGGTGCTTGGAGTACCTAACCCCTTGGCCAACCCACACTTCACAGGCATAGAAAAGGCCACAGCCCCTCAAAGCAGGCAGGTACAGGCAATGATTCAGTACCTGAGTGCTGGAGCCAGCCCTGTCTGCTGCTGTGGCACCCAGTACCCACTCTGCCAAAAACAAGCACTGGAGCAGAGAGGTGCCCCAGCGACACCTCCGCCCAGGCCCTTCTGGTGATCGCAGCCTCTTCCAGCACCCCCCCCCCTGAATTAACTCACCCAGAGCTCTCTTAGATCATCATGGAACCAGCCTTTCACTGTAATTTCAACAGATTTGACCTCTCTTTCCAACTGTCACATGGTGCCTCATCAAGCACAGGGTCTTGTTCTCACCACTGTGTCACATCACCAGTCAAGACTCAGTGCAACCAAGAACCGATGGGGCCCTCAGGGTAGGAGAGGTTTATGGCTTAGATATGAGGTGTCCCCCAAAAGTTCATGTGTTGTCATGTGTAATGAAAAAGAATAAACTTTAAAAAGTTTAAATAAAATAAAAATCTCACATGTAAGACAAAGCAATAAGTTTCAGAGATGAAAATGATTAGATTATGAGAGCTTTGACCTAATTAGCTGATTCATCCACTGATATGGATTGACTGGGTGATAACAATAGGCAGGTAGTATGTGGTTAAAGGAAGTAGGTCACTGGGCACTTGCCTTTGGGGCTCATATTTTGTCCCTGTTGAGCAAAGCTCTCTCTGCTTCCTGGCTGTCATGTCCTGAGCTGCTTTCCTCCACCATGCCCTTCCAACAAGATGTTCACCTTGGGCCCAGAGCTATGGAGTTGGCCAACCATGAACTGAAACTCGGAAACCATGAGCCAAAATAAACTTTTCCTCCTCTGCATTGTTCATTGTTCTTGTCAGGTAGATTGGTCACAGTGATGCAAAAGCTGATTAAAACAGAGAACTATGGAGCAGAAGCTTTAGGAGCAAGAGACACACAGGAAATAAGTAGCCAGTTCCCTGGTGTCCATTCAATAATGGAACACAGCTGACCCCAGAAATCATGCCCCCACTCTGGTTTAACTCTTCCTATTGCACTCAACTAGGACATGGTGCCATGTAGAAGCCATCACAGGGCTGCCTCTGATGGCTCTGCCACCAAGCCTTGGCCTGCTAGAGCCAGCCCATACCTGGAGTCCATGCAGGCTGGTGGGCCAGGTATAAAGCACAGACTGCTACCCCAAAACCTTGCTTTTGATATCTTAGGGACATTCTGGAACCTGAAAGACAGGTAAACTTAAATGGGCTAAGCCTAGGGTCCTGACTGTCCATCCCCTCCTGGGACACATCTGAGCCATGGCTGGGCCTGAGGACAAGAAAGAAGAAGAGGGTGTGAGAGAAGAAGAAATTCACTCTTGCTAAGACTCTACCATAGGCAAGACAACTTGGTAGATGTATTCCTTCATTCTCCATTCATTCACAATTTCATTCGTTCAATGAGTACCCAATGGGAACCAAACAGTTAACATTCATCTGAGAACCAAACAGACTGGGACCCCATTTTCATGAAACTTACATTCTAGCAGGAGAGAAGGCCTTAAAAAAAGCAAACAAGTAAACATGTATACAAAGTGTTGGAGATGCAATGCTCCATGGGAAATATGAAGCAGGAGAAAAGGAATTGGGGCTAGGAGGGGGGTTTAAATATGATGAGGGGTTAAGGTAGGTCTCATTGATGGGTGACATAAGAGCACACACTTGGAGAAGGTAGAGAAGCCATACAGGTGTCTTAGAAAGGGTGCTCTAGGCAGAGGGAACAGGAGTGCAAAGGCCCTGAGGCTGGGTCATGCCCGGGGTGCTGGAGGGGCAGGAGGAGGCCAGGGCACAGACATGGAAGGAGCACAGGGATACAGGGAGGAGATGAGGGCCAAGAGGAGACAAGCTCATAGGTGCCTCATGGGGTCCAACTCCAAGGAAAATGGGGAACCATGGTAGGTTATAAGCACAGAGTAACAGTCTGACTAAAGGCTCACCATGACAACTGTATCAGGATCAGAAGCATGGAGACCAGCCTGACACACTAGTCTCACCCAACCTGGCCACAATCCAGAGGTTTTATAGTGACGGGGCAGCTCTTAACCTCAGAGAGGTTAGAGCTGATCCCAAGCAACTCAGCCAGGGTTACAGAGCCTTGAAGCCCATCAGGGTTTCCAAACTGTCGCCTCCAGGGCCCTACAAAGGTGCTGTCCACCCTCCCCTGGCTGACCTGGCCTGGTACCTTCCCCAGGCAACTGCTGCACTGGGCAGGAGGGAGGGTGAAACAGCTGAACTAGCTGAGCTCTGCGCCCCTTCAGGCCTGCTCTGGAAGCCCCAGGGAATGAGCAGCAGGAGTGTGTGGGAAGAGGGGATGGGCTGCCTCCTCCCTGCAATGCAAACTCACTCCTGTGAATAGGCACCCAACCTGCCACGAGGAGCAAACTTGAGCTGTGACCTTGGGGAATGAGGTCTCACTGAACATCTACAGAAGGAAATCCTGTCACTTGCAACAAGGAGATTGGAATTGGATGACATTAAGTGAAATAAGCCAGGCATGGAAAGACAAATATTGTATGATCTCAATTGTATTTGAATCTAAAAAAGCCATTTAAAGAAAAAAAAAGAGTAGAAAGGTAGTTTCCTGGGACTAGGGAGAAGGAGGAAGGGTGGAGAAAGGAGAAAGGTTGATCAAAGGATACAAAATTTCAGTTAGCCTGGAGGAGTAAGTTTTAGTGAGCTATTGCACTACTTGGTGACCACAGTCAACATGAGCATATTGTATGTTTCAGAATTGCTCAAAGAATAGAGAGAAAAATGTACTCACCAGAAATATAGTAAGTTGATGAAAAAAAATGGATATATTGTGTCCTGATTCAATGTTTTTACAATGTATACACAGATCAATCTTTTTATAATGTATACACAGATGTATACAATATGAAAACATCATATTGTATCCAAAAGTATGCAATTATTATTTGTCAATTAAAAATAAGTTAACCAGCTGCAGTGGTGCACGCCCATAATCACATGCCTATAATCCCAGCTCAGAAGGCAAGTTTGAAGACAACCTCAGCAATGTAACCAGGTACTAAAGCAACTTAAAAAGACCCTGTCTCAAAATTTAAAAAAATAAAATACTGGATCCAATCCCCAGTATCAAAAATAAAAATAAAGAATGGTCATATTAAATGGCTCCCTCAGAGGGTTCCATGAAATAATCTGGGAGGTGGGCCATCTTGTTGTCTGCAGAAGTCACTGTCAAGGACAGAGAAAGTAACAAGAAATTACTGATAGCTAAAAAGGGAAATGACTAGGTCTGGTACCAAAGATGATACAGGGTCTGCTTTGTCTGCCTCCTTTTCCTCCTCCTCCTCCTCCTCCCCTTCCTTTCTCCTCTATCAAAGTCTCTCCTGGGATCAGATATTACAGCATGAACCACAGTGAGGAGAAGCAGAGTACTGGTGTCCAGCTCCCTTGGTGACAGCAGCAGCAGGAATCAAGGAACAAAAATGCAATTACATGTTTAAGTCTCACACCACCCCCTCTCACTGTGACCAGTCCCCACCTCTTGGGCACTGGAGTCCTGGGGCCTCCCCCTACACCTGGGGTCCAAGGGTCCAATGTCACCACACATCCGGCGGAGGTGAGAGAAACAGAGCAAGCGAGTCTGAAAACTCAATTTATAGATTTCTGTAAAGCAAGTTTATGAGCACAAACTTTCAGACCAGCCCTGCTGGGAATGCAATTCCATTTCATTTGGCTCTGACTCTGAGATGAATCACTGAGTGAATGGGGACAGCAGTCTCCTGGAAGAGCCCTTCTGCACGCAAATGAAGAGTGTCACCCAGGCCACCTCCTGGGGGACCATAGTGGACTCCCAAATGTGGAGGGGAAGACCCCGGGGGAGCCTCAAGGAGGAAGGGGGACAGATGGATATTTAAAACACACCTTTACAACATGGATAAACTTTGAGGAAAGTGCTAAGTGAAAGAAGCCAGTCACAAAAGAATAAAAGCTATAGGGTTCCTCTTACATGAGATACCTGGAATGGTCAAATTCATAAGGACAGAAAGGAGAATGGGGGCTGTTGGGGCAGAAGGAGAAGAAATGGAGAGCTACTGTTCAATGGAAATAATGTCTCTGTTTAGGAAAAAAGTCCTGAAGATGGATGGAGGTAATTCATAGCAATGTGAATGCACTGCACACCACTCAACTGTACCCCCCAAAATGATTGAATTGCCACAATAAATACAGACACACACATTTACCTTTTTAGGACTCTACCTTAAGAAAACAGTCCCAAAGGCAGACAAAGTTTCAGGCACACACGGTTCATTGCAACATTTTTTATCACAATAAACTGCTGAGAAGGAAAGCAGAACGGTTAGATCAATTAAGGTACAGTGAACCAGTGATTACAAAGAAGTTTTAATGACCCAGAAAATAATTATCATATCATGGTAATTACATGGAATGGCATGCCATATTATAAGTCTCTAATGGAACAAGGTCATCCATAAACAGTAA
Source organism: Geosciurus inauris (assembly GCA_004024805.1). Lineage (NCBI taxonomy): Eukaryota > Metazoa > Chordata > Mammalia > Rodentia > Sciuridae > Geosciurus > Geosciurus inauris. Next base: position 3,470 of record PVHX01030581.1, on the reverse strand, counting down.
ATAGAGATTGAAACAAAACAGTGGTTTAAGGGCACATTCAGCCTCTTCTTCCCAACACAAAACCCAAAAAAATAACAAAGGCAAAGAAAAACATTTTTTAATTTATAACAGAACTAGAAAACAAAAGTGGTGTTCTTAAGAACACAGAAATCATAAGGAATGCTTAAAAGGCCAAGGGCTGATGGATAGAGATTAGAAATGGCACCCTAACCCAAAACACAGCAGAAAGAGCTGTCATAAAGGTTTCAGCTCCTTACATGGAAGCTGAGGAAACGAGGACACACAGGAGCCCTGAATCAAATGTCAGTATAGCTGATGGTGGGGCCACAATCTCTGGCAGTGAACTGCAAGGGTGGTTGTACACAGGCAGGAGTAGGGGCACCTGGTTTCCAGGAAGAGGAAGTTCACCTCCCCCTTGCAGCACCAACACCCAGGAGAAAAGTGGAATCCCCACACCCAAACCACTAGAATCTACAGCAGACCGGGCACCCTGCCCAGCCATTGCACACAGAATCACTCACCTTATCTACATCTGCATATAAAAAGAGGCACAGTTGAGGGCTTAGAGGTACTAAGACAAGACCACACTTTCAAACCAGGAAACTCAGAGAAATAGGGGAAGGTATTAATTATCTCCATTAAAAATAAGTGAGCCAGATGCAGTGGTGCACGCCTGTAATTGCAGCAACTCAGGAAGCTGAGGCAGGAGGATCGCAAGCTCAAAGCCAGCCTCAGCAACTTAGTGAGACCTTGTCTCAAAATAAAAAAATAAAAAGGGCTGGGGATGTGGCTCAGTGGTTAAGCACCCCTGGGTTCAATCTTCAGTACCAAAAATAAATTAACTGAGGCTGGGGATGTAGCTCAATGGAAGAATACTTGCCTAGCATGTGGGTTCAATCCCTAGCACTACAAAAAAAAGAAGAAGGAGGAGGAGGAGGAGAAAAAGAAAAAAAAGAATGAACTGGAACCAAACATTCCATCATTAAAGTTTGAAAAGGGGCTGAATAACAGCATGGAGCAGATGAAGATCAAATTAGTGGCCTGAAGGACTGGGACAGAAATTCTTCCAGATGGTGGCAGAAAAACCCAGAAATGCGAAGAATAAAAGGAAATGGGGGATAGAAGCTCTAACCACTGCCTGAAAGGAATTTCAAAAAGAAACCCTAGAGAATATAGGAAATTATTTTTTTGTAATGTCCATTACAGAAAGACACAAGTCCTCACATTGATAGAACTCACCAGGTGCAAAGTAGGATCATACAAAAATATAATACTTAGGCATAGAGTGGTGAAATTGTAGAACCCTGGGTAAAGAAGAAAAGTACCAAAATCTTCCAGAAAGAAAACAACACAGACTGCCTGTAGGAGAACAAAGTCAGAGTGATAAACAATTTCTTAAGGACCAAGATGTCGAAGTGTAAACCACAGCCCCTCTGTCTTAGCTGTGGGGTTCTCCTGCCTCACTTTCCCCACCGAAGTGGGGAGCCATACTAACCTCACAGGGTTGACATGGGAACTGACAAAGTATTATGTAAAGCCTTGGCACACAGCACACACTAGTCACTTAGCTATACCAGAACATTAGGTGAGTGCAAATGAACAAACCAGTTACCTTAAAAGGGCCTAGGAGGAAAATGGCATGAACGTTGAACTCTTATACTTAGTCTTTGGGAAGGAAGAAGGCATTATCAGAAAAGTGAGGACACAATACCACACCCACAAACCTGCTTGGAAAGAACTACCAAATGGTGTGCTCCAGCAACCAGAAAAAATGAATTCGAACAGAGTTAATGAGTGGTTGCCGAGAGCTGGAAGGAGGAAAAGGATGGTAAGCAACTATTTAGTGGGTATGGGGGTTTCTTTTAGGGGTGATGAAAATGTTCTGAATTATATAATGGTGATAGTTGCACAACTTTGCAAATGTACTAGAAGTCACTGAAATGAACACTTTAAAATTTTAAATATGGGTCTTCCCTCTGTTAAAAAAAAAAAATCCAAGAACAGATGAGGAATACACATATGGTAGTAAGAAAGAATTAAAATTAATGGTTAACACTATTTATTGACCCTTACTAAGTATTAAAATTTGGAGCTAAAATCCAAGTTGGTCTCATCTTAGGCAAAGATAAAGTTCAGGTGTAGAAAGCAAGGCACACTGAATGTCTTGCTTTGTTCAGGGAGCCATATGAACATTGATTATATGGAAAAAATATATAAGCTTAAAATATAAATGATCACTAAAAAACAAAGAATGCATTCTTTTGAACCCATTACCTAGGAGAAGAAAGGAGGAGACACTTCTGGCTGTCACAATGACAGATAGGTTCTGCTGTCACTTAGTGTCCAGGGTCAAGGACTCAAGTCATGCCACAAGGAACAGTCCTGCCCAAAGGACAGCAGTGCTGCTGCTGAGAAAACTGCTTTAAGGAACAAAAACTGAGACAAAGAAAACCCAAGAAACCCAACAAAAGGCAGAAACAAGCAACAACAGCCCAAGAAAGAATAGTAAATAAGAAATACAAATAAAATGGCAAGAAAAAGGTCTGAATAATCTAAATAAATATAAATAGGTTAAATTTCCCTAACTAAAATCTTCCATAAACAGATATTTTTCATTATGATGCAACTTACTACAAAAGATAGAAGCATAAGTATCTATAAAGGTTAAAAATAATAGAGTGAGAAAAGCAATACCCAACAAAAGATAACCCAGAAAAAAAAAAGGTGTTTATCAGATAAAACAATAGTCAAGAGGGAAAACATTCAGAAGAATAGAGAGATTTCATATTGATAAAAGGCACAGTCCACACCAAAGGCACAATAGCCCTGACAACTTCTGAACTTTACAGCACAACTTCGAAATAGAGCAAAACTGATAATAATTAAAGAGGAAAATGAAAACTTTTCAATTGTAAAGATGACTTCAATATTTTCTTTCAGATTCAGTAGGAGAAAAATAATAAGGAAGATTTACACAACTGTAAAGATTTACACATCTGTAAGTTTATCAAATAATATTTATTTTATCAAATAAGTATTAAACTCCAAGTTCTGTAAACATTAACCAATATATTTACAATTTTACACATATTAACCAATTTAATCCTTATACAATACTATAAAGAAGGCACTATTATTAAATCCATTTTACACATAGTGAAACTGATCCCCTGTAATGTGCCCTCCTACATCACGCAGCCAATAGGAATGTTCAAGTCAGGCACTGGGCCCCCATCTGTATCCTCAACCTCCACTTCTTCTCCCTCTCATGAGACCCAACAGAGACACCATAGTCTTTTTCATGCACATCTAACTTTCCACAGTGGAAATCTCAGTAAAATCCTGAAAGGAAAAAGTATTCAAAAATGTATTATACATTACCTGGGTTCAGGGCCAGAAGACTTGGAATTAATGACTAAAGAAATATCCCTACAAATACCAACTTAGAATATGTAAAACATTCTTCTTTT
>PVHX01030580.1:0-15728 GCA_004024805.1 Geosciurus inauris | reverse complement strand
AGCCGGGCGCGGTGGCTCAAGCCTGTAATCCCAGCACTTAGGGAGGCTGAGGCAGGAGGATTGCGAGTTCAAAGCCAGCCTCAGCAATGGTGAGGGGCTAAGCAACTCAGTGAGACCCTGTCTCTACATAAAACACAAAATAGGGCTGGGGATGTGGCTCAGTGGTCGAGTGCCCCTGAGTTCAATCCCCGGTACCAAAAAAAACCCCAAAAAAGACTGGGTCCTGGCCCCAAGGCACTGAGAGCCCAGAGTGGTCAGACACTAAGGAAAAGTGACCTGGGAGACAGCGCTGGGGGCAGGAGCCAGAGAGTGCTTGGGGTGTTCCGGAGCCCCATGGAAGGATTCTTTCCAACTGGGGTGGGGGTGAGTGGGAGATTTCCTAGCAGAGGAGGACTGGAGGTCAAGGGAGACATTCCTGGGACTGGAGACAGTGGGTACAAAGGGCCTGCAGTGGCTGAGGTCCAGGGCGTGCAGTGGAATGTGTGTCGGGTGATGTGCTGGAGGGGTGGGCTGGTGAAGCCTGAGGCAGGGCCCTTGAATAGCCTTCTGAGGAGCTTGACTTGGGCTGGGGGATGAGGAGGCCGAGGAAGGGTGTTTGAACGGGGAAATGGCTGGAGTCTGGGGAGAGAGGGATAGAGCCTCTTGCTGAACATAGAAGTCTTCGTGGCCTGGCTATCCGGGCTCTTGGTGGTCAGGGGAAGCCCTGTGGTGAGGACAAGGCTGTTGGAAGAAGGGGCAATAGTGGGTGGGGTTGCTGCCAGGACTGGGTTTCATTATAGATGCAGACTTCCTCCCAAGTCCCCAAATGCTGACTAACCCATGTGTGTCTAACCCTTTGCTGTGCCCTGAGCCTCATGCCCCCCTGTCATGAGGCGGATGAGAATCCCAGTGCTCCAGAGAGGGAAAGGGCCTGGGCTGGATGCTACCAGGCCTCAGGGGCAGTGGTCGCATCCCCACTCTTTTCTGGGGCTCTCTTTTCTGGGGCTCCCTTTCCTGCACCAGACAATCCAGCCAGGGCAGTGGGGTGTCTGAGCCATGGTCCCAGACCTGGCTAGGCCTCCAATTTTTGTGGGATTTCAGAACAGTCCCTTTTCCTCTGGGAGCCTCAGCATCTCCTTTTTGCACATCAGTGGATCATACTGATCTGAATGGTGATCTACAGAGTGGATGTGACCCAAGCGCCCTCACCCTGCTCCAGTCTGCATAGTTGCAGAGGCAGAAGTTGCACCCTGCTCCAGTCTGCATAGTTGCAAAGGGTTAACAGCAGGAGATGCCCTGGCAGGGTGACAGAGCCAAGGGAGCAGCTTCTCTAGAGAAGAAAACCAAGGACCATAACCAGACTGAGGGCTGGACAGGAGCACCTCAGGCATCCTTTCTCACCCATTTTATATATGGGGAAAGTGAGGCTCAGAGAGTAAGGATAGACCTGCTGTGTGCCAGGCACTAACTCGCTTCACTCCTGACAGCCCCCCTTTTGTTAATGAGGCAGCTTTCTGGCTGGATAACCTGGACAATGCCCTTAACTTCTCCAGGTCTCAGTTTCCTGTTTTGCAAAAAGATGATTTTCAGGGGTGTTGGGAGAATAAACAAGGTGAGGCATGGATAATGCTTAGCAGAGGATTCCTGCAGTAAAGGAGCCATGACTGTTTTCAAGCGTTTGCTTGCTGTTATGTTTTGTGCCATGTGGGCCATTTTCTCTGAAGGAAGGGTGACCATCTCTGCTATTAGTGTCCAGGATGGCCCTGCCCCTTTAGTGTCTTAGGGTCGTCCCTGCTCCTTAAACACCCAGGCCCTGGATAATTGGAGCCTGTGACCCAATTCTTGGGCTCCTTCTAAACTCTCAGACCTAGGACTGCCCCCCATTTCCTGTCCCAGGCTCCTAAGAGCCAGGCCTGCTGTCCCCTGAGGGTGCCAGAAGTGGGATGAAATGCTCATACTGGGATAAAAGGCTGGCGGGCCTGGGCTGGGCCAATAAACGGCCCCACCCGAGCTGGGAGGACCTCCAGGCACCCATGTAAACTGAGTCATGGGGGGCCAGGGGCTGAGTCATGTGAGCAGGAGCCAAATGGGGCAGAGATCGCCTGCACGGGTTCCTGGCCACACCTCAGGGAGGCACAACCCTCAGCCCCACTCTGATACCCAACAGGCCGCTGGGGCAGAGGGAAGCAGGACCAGCCCAGTCTCCCTGAGGGACAGGAGTCCAGAGGCTGGATGATTGGTGTGCATGTGTGTGCATGTGAGTATGTGTGGTGTGGGGTGTGTTGGGGGAGACAGGTGGTGAGACAGAAAAGGGAGGTTCTTCTGACTTGGGAGGAAGGGATTAGGGCTTGGAAAAGTGTCAAAGCCTTGGAGAGATTCTGGCAGGAATGACTGACTCTGCCCTCTCCTGGCGTCTGAGAGTTTGGCTGGTTTTTCTGTAGGATCTAGCTCTCTCCCTTTAGTTGAGGAGGGGAGAGCCAGGGCCTGGCACAGGACTTGTCCATCCTCTAGGGCTCCCAGGGGACAGAGCTGGGACAGAGCTGGGACCAGAGAAACTAATTCAGACTTTGCCTCCAGGGGCTGGAGCTGCTCAGGGACTAGAGACAAAGCCTCCTGCTACAAAGCTGTGGAAAACACTCTTGGGAGTGGTGGCCCCTGCCAGAGTATTTATAACCTTGACCTTGGCCAAATCCCTTTACAGCTTTTGTCCTCAGCTTCCCATCAGTAAAAGGAGGGCTGTCAGGAGTGAAGCGAGTTAGTGCCTGGCACAGAGCAGGTCTATTCTTACTCTCTGAGCCTCACTTTCCCCATCTATAAAATGGGTGAGAAAGGATGCCTGAGGTGCCCCTGTCCAGCCCTCAGTCTGCTTACATAGTCTCTGGTTTTCTTGCCTGGGGAAACTGTCCTGAAGGCCTGTCACTCTGCCTGACTGGCCCTCTGTGTAGCCTAGGGTTTGTTATGTCTTCTCTGGAGGCCAGTAACCAACAACCGTGGGGTTGGTGGGCTTCTCAGCCAGGTGCCCTCAGGCTTACCCCTGTTGCTGCCTGGGGATGCACGTCAGAGAAGTGGGGAGTTTCCCTTGTCAGATGAATCAGCCGTGTGACCCAATCCCAGTCCCTGCCAGGGCCCCTCCCAGTTGGTGGGAGTGGGGTGCAGCTGCCCCGCCGGGAAAATCCCCCAAATCCTGCCAGATCTCTGGCTGAGTGTCTCCAATTCTCTGCTTCCTGTCTTCCTGATTCTGCCCACCGTGTCCTGGCTGGAGGCAGGGGTCGGGCTGGGTCTCCCCTCACTAACAGCCCTTCTGGTGTCTCCTCCCCAGGGCCTGGGGCTAGCAGAGTGTGGCAGAGACTGTGTGTGTGGGGGTGGGGGCCGAGGTCTCCTTTTCCTGGCCCCAGTCATTCTTCCCTTGGTTTTATAAAAAGAGCACAGCACAGGGGCTTGTCCAAGTTTAGCCAGCCCACCCCAAGCCTGGCCACTTCCCTACTCCACATGGACAGGGACCTGGCCAAACAGAGCAGAATCCCTTGCCAGGGGGTGGGCTTTGGGGAGCTCTTGGCCTGACAGGGGAACAGTCCCTCGCCATAGGCCCAGGAGACCCTTCTTGCTAGTGTCTGCATTCTGAACCTGTTTCTTCATTGGGATCAGGGGAATCTCCATTTGCCTTAGCCTGTTTCCCAGAAGTCTCTGAGGACCCGACCTGCGTGCTTTACCAACTGACCCTAAGCCCTTACAGGATCTCATTGATTTCTGCAGTGCTCACCCAATATCACTTTCATACACTGAAGGCTCAACCGCGTAGCAGGTGCTCTGGAGCAAGATGACCAGGTTTAATTCTTGGCTCTGCCACCTACTGTGTCCTTGAGTCAATTACTGAACTTCTCTGAACCTGTTTTCTCTTCTGCAAAATGGCTATAATAGCAGAGCCAAAAGAAGCTTATGTGAGGTAATCCAGGTGAACACTTAGCACAGTACCAGGCTCTCGTCAATAGAATGAGGAAACTGAGGCCTAGAGACAGAGAATGACTTTCATTCAACTACACACTCATTCAAGAATGTTTATTTTTCAAGAATGTTTATTGACACCTCCACTAGGCTGTGTGATTTTCTGGGTACTGAGGATACCCTGGAGGATAGGTAAACTGCTGCCACTGTCCTCAAGGGATCCAGGACACACAGCTGGGTGTAGTGGCACACACCTGCAATCTCAGTGACTTGGGAGGCTGGGGCAGGAGGATCTCAAGTTTGAGGCCAGCCTCAGTAACTTAGTGAGGCCCACAGCAACTTAGTGGGGTCCTGTCTCAAAATGAAAAATTAAAAGGGCTGGTGATATAGTTCAGTGGTAAAGCACCCCTGGGTTCAATCCCAAGAACCAAAAAAAAAGATGGGAGTCACAGGTGGCAGGTGGGTACCTATAACGGGAACCTGGGAATGTGCTATGGCAGTTGGGGTGAAGATGGGTGGCAGAAGGCCTGTGGGGATGACCCCTGGGCCCATGGGTCTGAGATGTAGAGTTAGCCAGGGAAGTGGTTGAGGAACAGTCATGCCTAGCAAAGGCTATGGCTCGAGCAGAGGCACGAAAGTGAGAAAGAGCTGGGCGTGGTGGCTCACGCTTGTAATCCCAGCACTTTGGGGGGCTGAGACAGGAGAATCATGAGTTCAAAGCCAGCCTCGGCAACAGCGAGGCACTAAGCAACTAAGCGAGACCCTGTCTCTATATGAAACACACACAAAAAAGGGCTGGGGATGAGGCTCAGTGGCTGAGCACTTCTGAGTTCAATCCCTGGTACCAAAAAAAAAAAAAAAAAAAAAGTGAGAAAGTCCAGAACGTGTGCAAGAAAACCACACGCAGCTCACAATTCTAGAACAAGGATGAGAAGGGAGTGGGGGAGAGATGCAATGGAAGGGACAACAGGAGCTGGATCTGAGTTAATTACTTCCTTCATTTGTTTAATAATTTATGGAAAGGTGGACTTGGGGCTGAAATTTAGACACTGCTCTTGGCTTTGTGAAGCATACCACCTGGGTATGTGACTTAGGGGACAGCAGGAGACTGACATCAATGAGGTGATTACATAAGTAACCACAAGATCTTGAGATCAGGGCTGCACAGCAGGTGTTCTAGTAGAAGGCAGGCCTGAGGCCCAGAGGGTAAGGAAATGCCAGTTGGCTTCAGTACTTCAGTAGCGTGAGCATGGGCAGGTAGAGTGCCTGAGAGAAGCTGGGGCAGCTGATGAGGGCCAGATCAATGCCAGCCCAGGAGGGTGGACTCTCGCAGGCTGTAGGGAGCCGTGGAAGGACTTTGAGCAGTCCTGGAGGTGTGGGAAGACAGAGGAGGCAAACTAGTGGCTGCTGCCGTTGTTTGGCAGAGATGGTAAAGAATGGGCCAATGCAGGACCATGGGGATAAAGGGGTGGAGAACAGGCATGAGTGTGACATGGCATTATGGGAGAACCAGGACTGTCCACATCACCTAGGCATCTCTGTGGCATCCATAAAGGCCTGTCCAGAAATACCCAAACCTTGGCCCACGTCAATCAAATACAAAGCACTGATGGTCTGAGATAGGCAGGGAACCAGGCTCCAACTCAAAGGCCAGTTCTGGGGACTTCCCAAGGCTGGACTGAGGGGGACTCAGCCCTGGGGAAGCTCAGGATGGGGAGGAAGCTGGGGAGGGGGTTGAGCCAGCATCTCATGACTCAGCCACTTCCACCCAGTCAGCCCAGTGGCATCTCCGCTCCCCTGCTCCAAATTCCAACTTGGTGAGGCTGCTGGAGGCTGAGTCAGCTCCTGCACGGCACGAGAGCAGCATCCAGAGGGGCTCCTTGCCAAATCCCCTGGCCCTCAACCAAGGCAGGGCCAGGCACAGAGTTGGGGAGGCGGAGGATGCAGGGGCCAGGCTTCCAGAGGCTACAGCAGCCTGCGTGGAGCAAGGCAGCCCTTGAGATTGCGTGAGTGAATGTGCTTTGTGGGTTGTGAAGCATTAATGCACGCAAGATTTTCTCCTCTAGGTCCAGGACCACATTCTGCCTGAGGAAGACACAAACCTCTTGACCTCAATTTTCCTGACTACAGGATGGAGGTCCCCTTAAAGAGGTCATAAGTTAAATGATGTAGATGGAAATGCTTCAAACTGGTGGCTTCTGTGATGGTTAGGGTGATAGTAGAGGTGAGGACACATGGCACAGCCTCCGGAGACACCACTTATGGCTGTACAGACTGTTCACTGTGAGAGATTGTCCAGCCCAGGATGTTGAAATCCAGCACATCCTCTGCTCACCAAATGGTGTGCCCCAGTCTGGGACTGTCGGGACCAAGAAAACATTTTTCTCTAAAGTAAACAAATGCACCCTAAAGAGATGGAGTGGCCCCTTAGGACTTCCTGGGTCAACTCCCAGATTTATGGAAAAACTGATTGACTTTTTGGATGTAGAGGAATCAGGGCTGGCTTTATATAAGTTCTCAGAAAGGAAGACCACTGTTGGACACAGTGGCACACACCTGTAATCCTTGACTCAGAGGCTGAAGCAGGAGGATCACAAATTCAAGGCCAGCCTCAGCAACTTAGTGAGACTTGTCTCAACATAAAAAACAAAGCTGGGCCTGGTGGCACACGCCTATAATCCCAGCACTTAGGGAGGCTGAGACAGGAGAATCGCGAGTTCAAAGCCAGCCTCAGCAATGGTGAGGCACTAAGCAACTCAGTGAGACCCTGTCTCTACATAAAACACAAAATAGGGCTGGGGTGTGGCTCAGTGGTCGAGTGCCCCTGAGTTTAATCCTTGGTATGTATAAATAAGTAAATAAATAAATAAAACAAAAAGGGTTGGAAATGTACTCCAAGATAGAGCACCCCTAGGTTTAATTCCTAGTACTGCAAAACAAACAAACAAACCCCAAGGGAGAAGGAGATCATTATTGGCAGTGAGGCATATCTTTTTTTTTTTTTTTAATATTTTTTTAGTTGTTGATGGATCTTTATTTTATTCATTTAGTATCTATATGTGGTGCTGAGGATCGAACCCAGTGCCTCACGCATGCTAGGCAAGCGCTCTACCGCTGAGCTACAGCCCCAGCCCAGTGAGGCATATCTTATTACTGGGTAGGCAGTGGGGTTTCAGAGGGCAATCTCTCTGGCCCAGGCTCTCCCCAGCAACCAAGCAGTTAACCATTAAGACAGTATTTAAAAAAAACTCAAGACACAGACCCAAGCTGGGTTTTATTGAAATGCCAGGAGCAGGCACATGTCAAGGTAGCCAGAGAAGGGAGGAAGGCGGTGCAGGTTTGTGAGTGGGCAGGGAGGGGCAAGCCCCATGCTGTGGCCCTGTATCCTCTTTCTGCCAGGGGATGAGTGGGCACAACTACCCTCCCAACAAAATGGCATGCTCAGTCCTGCAGGGCCCCTGCCCCCTGGACTATGATGGCTCCAAGGAGAGGGAATGGAAGCACTAAGATTTTCCCCTTGAGAGGGAGGAAGGAAAGAAGGGAAGAATGCAGGAGGGGAAGGAATAGCTGAAGACGAGGGTGGCCAAGGAAGTTTCTCTTCTTGACTCTCTGCACCCAAACTGTGATCCTGGGCAGTGATGGGAGCAGCATCAAAGAGGGAGGCTGAGGGCCCGCCCTCAGGGAGCCAAAGCCCCCAGTCTGTGGGGGCTGGAGTCAGCCCTGAACAAAGGGCAAAAGTTCCAAGGGACTGAAGATGCAGGAAGTTACCAAGTAACCTAATCCTCAGAGCTGGGGGGCTTGGCCTTGGGAAAAGGAGGAGGAAGACAGTTGGGTCCATCCTCAGCAGGGTGGGGATAGAGGACAGTCTCCCTCATTTGGCCCTATTAAGTCAGTTCCACATTGTTGGCACGGTCCAGCACCCGAGAGCCACGGGAATTGCCTCCAAGCTGGAAACGGCTCTCATAGAGAGTAGGGCAGAGATGCCAGCGATTAGCCCGGTAGATGCCCAGGTAGGTGTAGACATCTGGCTTGTAGGTGAGCAGACACTTAATGCCTGCTGCACGGATGGCCGAATCTGCCTCCAGTACACCCAAGCGGTCCGTAAAGTCATCCGTGTAAACACAGATGACCTGGCGCCCACCCTCCTTGGCCCGTGGGCTCACCTTGGCCACCTGAAGTCGGCCTTCAACCACAGCCCGGGCAATGCCAGCCCAGGCATGGTCCAGCTTGAAGCCAGGTGCCAGGTGAATCAGCCACTTGCCCGAAAGCACATGGTGGGTGATGGCCAGCTGGCGCAGGGTACCTGGTGTGATGGGCCGCCCGCTGGTCTGCAGAGCCTCCCAGGCTGCCTGCAGGCCCTGTACATCACCTGAGTTGGGGACATAGCCCTGCCCATAGGCTGCAATCCAGCCCACAGGTTCAGAGTTGGGTGAACCGGGGTCCCCATAGCGTGTGACTTGGGATGGTGGGTACTTGGCCAACCAGGCATCCAGCTCAGCAGCAGGTGTAGTGCGGGCATCAAACACCAGCCAGGGGTCCATGTCAGCAGCCATGGCCTCTGCAGCCAGGTGCTCAGCAGTGAAGCCATCTTCGCGGCCACCTGGAGAGTCCTCCTCCTCCAGTTCCTCACCTGGCTCCATCCTGCTATGAGGGAATCCAGTCAGGGCAGGTCTGAGACAACTAAAGCTTACTGGGTCCCAGCGGGTACAAAGTACTACACTAAACTGTGTGGCCTTGGGCAAGGCTTAATGTCGCTGTCCCTCATCTTTACAATGAAATAACTGATCCTGTCCAGTACATTTGTTGTGAGAATTAAATGCCTAGGGTGGAGTGGGCCCTACGTAAACTATTGTTATTACTATTCTCACTGATTACAGACAAGGTAAGCTCAGCGAAAAGGGACTTGCCCAAGGTCACACCTGTAGTGAGTGGCGGAGGAGGAATGTGAATTCAGGTGTGGGAGCAAGCAGCCCCAGCAACACCGCCTGTAGAGACCAGCTGGTATCCAAGATGCTGCGATCTAATGGACAGAAGCAAAGAAGCGCAGGTTCATGCAGCCCCCCAGGCAGGCCCAGGAGGGCGAGGCCTCCCGGGCGAACGTTCTCGGGACCACTTAAAGACTGGGTCTTTTTTTTTTTTTTAATATATATATTTTTTTAGCTGTAGATGGACACAATGTCTTTATTTTATTGCTTTGTATGTGGTGCTGAGGATCGAACCCAGGGCCTCACGCATGCGAGGCAAGCGCTCTACCGCTGAGCTACAATCCCAGCCCCAAGACTGGGCCTTTGAGGCCCTGAGGGGTCAGAGTGACCAGTCTGAGACCAATGGGGGGGTCCCTGGACTCGAACCCGGGCTGATTAGAACATGCGGGAGAGCCAGGCTCTGGCCCTGCAGCGCCCGCCGCCATTAGCGCCCTCGGCCCGAGAAGCGACCCCGCCCCAGCCCTGCCCCTCCCGCCGTCCCGCAATCACCTCCGGCCTTCGCTGCGTTCGGCGCCGACCCAGCCTCGGGCCCGGCTCCGCTCCTGTCGGGGCTCCGCGCCGCCGTCGCCGCCGCGCCCCGCCCCTGCCACGGCAGCCGCCGCCGCCGCCATCTTAGCGCCCCGCCGCCTCAACAACAACTTTATAGACAAGCGCAACCACGGGGCGGGGCCACCGGACCGGACCCGCCGGCTGCGGGGCGGGGCCGGCGGGAAGGGGCGGGGACTCATGGGCGGGGCTGACTACGGGGCGGGGCCATCGCGAAAACCCAGGGAGGGGCGGGTCTACAGGGGCGGGGCTAACGTTCGCTATTCTGGCTGCGAGCGGGCGGGAGTGGCGGGTCGGCCCGGCACAGACGCGCACCACCTGGGAGGCTCCAAGAGACCGGCGTTTAGGCCCTGCGAGTGGCGTCTCGACAGGCGGCGCTAGGACCGCGTAGGGAGCGGTGAGGGCGGAGCGGGCGGCACCAGGACCCGGGGGAACCGCGTCGGGCGGGCGGCGAGCAGGCCCAGAGGCCCGGGGGCCCGGAGGCTGCGGGCGGCGGCGCTGGGCCCGGCGCGGCGAGAGAGGCCCCGAGATGCCGAGCAAGAAGAAGAAGTACAACGCGCGGTTTCCGCCGGTGAGCACGTGGCTAGGCCCGGGCTCCGGGAGGCCCCGGCCCTGGCCGGGCCGGAGGGTGGGGGTGCGGACGCATCTGGGCGTTGGGGGCCTGGACGCCCCGCCCCCTTCCGTGCCCTCCCGGCGTCCATGCCCCCCGCCCCCTTTCTCCCTGGATGCCCCTCTCGCTTCCCCCAGCACCCTTTCAGGGACCACCGCGATCAGGTGCGAACTCTGCCCCCTTCTGTAGGCGCGAATCAAGAAGATCATGCAGACGGACGAAGAGATTGGGAAGGTGGCGGCGGCTGTGCCTGTCATCATCTGTATCCTGCCGGGAGCTGGCCGGGTTGAGGAGCCTGGGGGAGGGACCGGGCACCCCCTTCCCGTGTTCTCCTTGACACCACTCAGCCCGGGCGCTCGAGCTCTTTCTGGAGTCGCTGTTGAAGAAGGCCTGCCAGGTGACCCAGTCCCGGAACGCCAAGACCATGACAACATCCCACCTGTGAGTGGCCGCGGAGCTGAGAGGGGCAAGCGGGAAGACTGTGCCCTGACGGAGATGTGATGCTGCTGGGAGACCAGCAAGACTCAGAAACTGGTGGAGGAGAGCTTGCGTGTTCCACGCAGAGGGAACCTGAGCAGAGCAGGGTGGCTGTGATGGAGTTGGGGGTGGCGGTTCTGGGCTCCATTCCTGACATCCAGGACTCGTTGACGTCTCTGGCTGAAGGCCTCAGTGTTTGGGCCCCACTGAGATGCCTTCACTTCCTACCCCTTTCAGGAAGCAGTGCATCGAACTAGAGCAACAGTTTGACTTTTTGAAGGACTTGGTGGCATCGGTGCCTGACATGCAAGGGGATGGAGAAGACAACCACATGGATGGGGACAAGGGTCCTCGCAGGTGGGGGCCAGGGCCAGGTGTACAGGTGGGGAAGGCCAAAGCTACAGGGACTAGGGGAAGCTGGGGGGCAACCAAGGAGGGAGAAGACCTCTGGACAGATAGATTGTACCTCCCTGCAGGGGTCGGAAGCCAGGCAGCAGTGGCCGGAAGAATGGTGGGATGGGAAGCAAAGGCAAGGACAAGAAACTGTCTGGAACAGACTCGGAGCAGGAGGTGAGTGAGGCCCTGGCTGGCTGTGATGCCCTGTGGTAATGAAAAGGACAGCCTGTGCCAGGTTGAGCTGGCTAAAGGTGTGGTGTCATCCTTATCTGTGATTTCTTGCATCTCAGTGTCTGCATAGGTTAGCTCTGCAGGTTTATTCCTATCTCTGCCACTCTCAGGGACCTGGGTTCCCCGCTGATGGGCCCATGGCTTTCCTTGTCAACTCTGATCCTGCTTTGCACACAGGATGAGTCTGAGGACACAGATACTGATGGGGAAGAAGAGACATCACATCCCCCACCCCAGGCCAGCCACCCCTCTGCACACTTTCAGAGGTAAGCAGCCCAGGACATCAGAGGGAGCTACCAGACTCCTCAAGATCACTTGTTTTTCCCTGTGATCTTCCCTGGCCACTTGGTTTTGTTGGTTGTAGTAGGCTTAGAGGATGGGAGGGGAGCAAATAGGCGTGCTTAAAGACAAGGGACTGTTCTCTGAGAAGGTCTTGTCCCTACCCCGATCAGGGGCAGCAGGTGGAGCCTGGGCAGGGCTGTGTAATCTGCTCTGGATCCTTCTCTTCTTGGGGCTTGGCTCTTTGTGGTTCCAGAGGGTGGTGGGCTCCACAGCTACCTCTCTGGAGGGTAGGATGGGGCTCAGTGGGTCAGGACAGGCATGAGAGCGAAGCCTGATTTTCCCTCTTGCTTTCTGTTCTGCAGCCCTCCAACCCCCTTCATGCCCTTTCCCTCTACTCTGCCTTTGCCCCCGGCCCCCCCGGGCCCCTCAGCACCTGACGCAGAGGATGAAGAAGACTATGATTCCTAGCACCCTCTGCCCCCCAGGCTATACCCCCTTTTAGTCGGTTTTAGTTGCTCTGGGGGGAAGAGAGAAGATGGAACTGTTCTTAAATTTATTAAAAAATAAACAAATAAAAGGGAACATCAGTGTCTTCTCAGCCTGTGTTCAAGGCTTTGTGACTGTTTCCCACCCACTCCACTGCCTTCCAACACTTGGGGACCTTGGTAGGTCAGCCAGTGGCTGAGTTAAGCAGGAATCAACTAGGGAGGCTGAAGGCCACAATTGTGCCAGGACAGCACCAGGGATGCTGAGGGAAGGAGGGTGGAGGGTGGTCTAGTACCCATGTCAACAGGTGCTGGATGTACTGAGGGACAGCCTGTCTCATGTGCTGTGTGACCTGCTCTTTGGACTGCTGTGAAGGGATAGGCAAGATAATTAAAGAGACTGGGCCTTAAAAACTGAGGCGGGATAAGGCAGAGGCACAGAGCCTAGCAGACTCGAGGCTTGTTTCAGCCTTAGACTTGACTTGACGTGGGGGCTGAGAGAGAGTAATTATTAAAGATGACTTCTAGGTTTCTTTCTGTAGCAACTTTGGCAGGGAATGGACCTGCAGGACAGGTGAAGAAGGGCCTGGGCAGGCCACCAAAGCAGACAGGAATCATCAGGCCCAGGGCCACCTAGCTGCATCTGGAAGGAGGAGGTCAGCTATCCAATACTGCAGAAAAGGAGGTGGTGCCTGCCAGGTGTCCTTTGGCTTCAGGGGACCCTTCACCAGAGCTGCTTCAGTGCCATGGTGGTTGTTGACAAAGTAGTAGGAGCTGAGGCGAGAAGCTCTGGGTGAGGGCATCCATGCTTGGGTCTGTGAGACCACTGAAGGAATGAGGTCTGATGTTTTGTTCTTATTTTGGTGGTACCAGGGATTAAAACTAGGGGAAAGGTGCTTAACTACTAAGCCACATCCTCTAATCCTTTATATTTTTTATTTTGAGACAAATTCTTATTGAGTTGCTGAGGGTCTCCCTAAATTGCTGAGACAGGCGATAGTCCTCCTGCCTCAGTCTTCCAAGTCACTAGAATGATAGGCATGTTCCACTGTACCTGGCAGATTTTTGTTTGGTTTGTTTTGGTATCAGAGATTGAACCAGAGGTGCTCAGCCATCCTCAGTCCTTTTTATTTTTTTAAATTTTGAGACGGCCTCACTAAGTTGCTGGGGCTGGCTTTGTGATCCTCCTGCCTCTACCTCCTAAGCTTCTGGAATTACAGGTGTGCCACTGTGTCTGGCTCAGTTTTTGTTTTTTAAGATGGCAGAAACAAGTACCTAGAGAGAGGGACTGAAGGGAGAATAGAATTGGTGGATTGAGGTGGTAGGCCTGAGGCAAACCCCCGTCTGAAGAGGGAGTTGGTTTGGGTGGGGCATTGAGGTGCCCAGAGGTTTTCCCTGATGATGGAGGGTGGCTGCTCTGTGAAATAACAGTTAGAGCCACCTGCCTTATGTGAGGGGACAAGGTGGGCTGAGGTGGCTCCAAGGACAGTGGAAGGGTCTGCAGCTTGAGGCATCTTTGTGTGGGGCAGCTGGCATGGACAGTCAAGGAGTTGCCTCCTGTCCATTCCCCTCCTGTTTCCCTTGGGAGAGCCTTCTCTCCCGTACCCCAGCTGAGAGGTGGGCAGGTGCACCAGCTGGCCAGTCACAGCATCCCACTGTGGCCGTAGCGACTAGTACAGGGTGGGAGCAGTGCACGTGTGAACCTGGGAATTTAGGTGGGACCAGTGGGAAAGGGCTTGACAAGATCACTGGCAAGGAGGACAGTGGCGGCCACACTAGTGTGGCAAAGCTGGTGGGACATAGGTAGGCTGGAAGCTAGTGGAAGGTATGTGCCACCCCAAGGAGTCATCCTGCCTAAGAATGAAGCCAGTGCTGGGGACAGAGCTGAGATGTTCCAAGATAGAGATTTCTGATGGCATCTTAGCACCTAGATCTTGACCCTTCAGATCTTTGTGTACCTGGACTTCCTGATCATATGAACCAATAAACAGTGGCCCCCAAGCCATTGGGTTTCTGTCACTCATAAGTGAAAGAGTTCTGGGTAACACAGGGACCATGAACAGGGACCATTGCCCC
The DNA here is from genome assembly GCA_004024805.1 of Geosciurus inauris. Taxonomy (NCBI): domain Eukaryota; kingdom Metazoa; phylum Chordata; class Mammalia; order Rodentia; family Sciuridae; genus Geosciurus; species Geosciurus inauris. The sequence continues at coordinate 1,719 of PVHX01030580.1, read as the reverse complement.
AGAACAGTGTTCTCTAGCATCAGGTTGCTGCTGAGCAGGGGTGTGGAGTGGGGATGGAAGAGGAAGAAAGCCATGGGAGCCTATTGCCAGGGTCCATACCAGGTGGGCTCTGAACTGAGGGCTCAAAAAATAGTGGGAAGGCAAGGAGGCCATGGTGCAGGAAGCAGCTCTTATTTCATTGTGCCCAAAGCCCTGAGGAGGCAACCAGGGCAGCTGGCCAGCCCCTCTGGGTTCTTAACCTTTTGGCTCAGCCTTGAGGCAGAGTGTGTAGGACTGGAACCTCTGGAGCCAGGAGCCGGGTTCAAGTCCTGACTCCCCCCTTGCTAACCTCAGACAGGTTCTGTCACTTCCGTGTGCCTCAGGGTTTCTCATCTGTGGAGTGGGCTAGTTATATCACCGTTGTTAGTTATGTGTGCTGTACAACAGGTTGTCGTTACACCTGTATGAGGGCCGGCGGGCTTTTTGATTTGGGGTGGGGGGTACTGGAGATTGAGCTCAGGAGCACTCGACCACTGAGCCACACCCCAAGCCCTATTTTGTGTTTTATGTAGAGACAGGGTCTCACTGAGTTGCTTAGCGCCTCGCCGTTGCTGAGGGCTTGTTGATTTAACAAACCCAGTCCACATAGGCTCAGATGCAGTGAAAGTTTGTATCTTGCCTATATAAGGTTCATAATGGGATTTATCTGATCAATCGATGACACTTGTCTAAGGGGGATTTTAGGGTTTAAGCTCCTGTGGCCCTGCCATCCTCAGCCCATGACTTCAAAGGTCACTGGAAGGGAAGGGCTCAGACACCCATGGAGGTTTTCATGAACCAGGACTGGAAGTGATCCAATGCCTCTGCTCCCCTCCCACTGGCTAAGGCTGATCACAGTTTCCCTTCCGAGACAGACAACCTGTACGGCCAACCATTTTCTGCTATAGGACCTCTCGGACCAGTGGAAAGGTCTTGGCCCAGCCTTCAACAAGTGTCAGGAGCTAGAGGGCAGGGCCCAGGGAAGACGGTGCTCCTGGCTGGGCCAGGCCTCTGGGTGCCTGGCAGTGGGTAAAGATGGCCTTGGCCCCGTGGGCCCCACCAAACACCAGAAAGGGGCAGCTGCCAGTGCCCTGCCTGCAGAGCTTTGCTGGGGAGCAAATGATTCTCTCTATTCTCCAGCCATCAGGGAGCCTGGCTCCTCAAACCAAGTCCTGTCTGAATAACAGCCTGGCCTTGGCTGTGCCACGGAGTGTTAAGTGTGATCAGACATGTCAAACGGGGAGCAGTTCCCAAGGCCAGTGTGGCAGCCAAGGACCGTGACCTTTTCCCAAGTGGAGAGCCCCTTTGCAGCAGCAGTTATTGAGCACCCACCATCATTACTCAGCAGTCACCCACCCAGACACCTGAAATGAAAAGGTGAGCTCGCTGAGGAGACGGTGCCAGCTCATGGTATGAGTGGGAGTGTCAGTGGAGACAGCCACCTTGGAAAAGCACTTGGCTATAACATACAAGTTTTCCCTGTGGCCCAGCAGTTGCACTCCTATGTATCTTACCAAGAGAAGTGAGGGCACATGTCCACCAGAGACATGGAAGGGTGTGTGTAGCCCTGGAAACAGCCCAATGCCCATCAAGAAGAGCATGAGGGGAGGCTGGGGTCGTGGCTCAGTAGAGCGCTTGCCTCGCATGCGTGAGGCACTGGGTTCGATTCTCAGCACCAGATATAAATAAAAAAATAAAAAA
>PVHX01030578.1:0-15730 GCA_004024805.1 Geosciurus inauris | reverse complement strand
AAAAAAAAAAAAAAAAAAAAAAAGAACATACAACCTGTAAATTTGTAAGACCTTCATCTTCCCAGAACTGTAAACTAATCCCACTGAGTCTTTCTTAGAGGCAAAATTTATCAGTCTTCTCAGGTTGACACTGAAACAAAACAAACAAAACACTGAATGTTTCAGTCAGCATCTTTGCTGTTGTGACTAAAGGACCAGAGGAAAAGTTTATTGGAGGGCTCACGGTTTCAGAGGTCTTAGTTCACGGAAGGCAGGCTCCATTCCTTGGGGCTCGGGGTGAGGTTGAACATCATGGTGGGAGAGGGTGACAGAAGGAAGCAGCTCACATCATGATGATCAGAAAGCAAAGAGAAACTCCACTGTCCAGATACAAAATATATACCCAATAGACGTTACCCCAGTGAACCACTTCCTCCAGCCACACCCCACCCACCTCCAGTTATCACCCAGTTAACCTTGTCAGAGATTAATTCACTGATTAGATCAAGACTCTTACCCCAATCATTTTTCCTCTGAATCTTTATGCATTGTCCCTCAGGTGAGAGTTTGAGGGACACCTCACATCCAAACCGTAACACTGAAATTAAAGACAGTTTCAAAATAAATCCCCACTGGGATCTTATGACAGTGCCCTGCTTCACTTGGCTTCCAGCACACCTTGCATTCTTTGGACTCTTACAAAAACTGCACATAGACAGACTTCCAGGGCCATCTGATCTTCCCCTTTCCCTGCCCCAGGCTTACTGATTAATTACAAAAGACAATGTTGATGATGAGAACTGACTGGATTTACAAATCAAGCAGCGTAACTTGTGTTTTACCACTTGGATTTGTCCATTAGCTCCTTCGATTTCCACAGGCCTTTTCAAAATAGTTTGTTGCTCCTTGGGACAGCTCCCCTCTTTAAGATATATAATTTATCTAAAATTACATGTGGAGTAGTATGGTAAATTACACCTGTCTGAAAGCATTGAAAACATGAAGTCTAATGAACTAAGTAACAGAAACTAAGATATATTGAACAAGCAGATCTATCTAGTAACTCAAGACTCCCAGTTTTCTTGTATCACCAAATTAACCAGTCTGTTCAGAGGCCATAACTTTCAGGTGATCCTCAGGTATCCAGGCACCATAATCAACCAATCAATCATCTTCACACCCTGCCCCCTCCTGATATGTTGGATTGAGGTGCATTTTACCTCAGGTGTAAAGCTGAGAAGAATATTTTTATTTAGTTATACATAGGTACATGAGGGTGCATAGCAGGGGTAAAATTAACCCAGTAGTTTTTTTAAGGTGAAGAAAGAAACTTACTAATGGTACTCTCTAGAATAATTAGAGAATTTATAAAGTTTTTGTTTTGTGTTTTATCTTGATTCTATTCCTAAGGAATTTATAAAATTGTTGTTTTGGTATTTGATTTTGTTGATTCTATTCCTAAAATTTCTGTCTGCTTTTTTATCTACCTCTGTTGCCACATTTCTGCCTAGACTACTTTGTCTTTTCAATGACTGCAACAGCCTCTTAGCATTTCTCTTTGTGTCTAGCTTTCTTTTCCTCCAAGATGATATTGTAGGCAGTATCATCTTTCAAGGATACAAACTTCATCATCTCATTCTTATTCATAAAAGTTTTTTGTAGCTTATCAGGAGTTTAAAGATTAGGTGCAAAACTTAACATGGCATATAAGGCTTGTCATTCCTTCCTTCCTGTCATACATTTTGTCCAATGTTACTAAAGATTTTCCAGTTTTTCAAACATGTTACAATCTCTATTGGATAATATCCCAGTACATGCATAGACTACAATTTGTTTATCATTCATGCATTGATGGACATTTGGGCTCGCTCTTCCTTTCAGTTAATGTGACTGATGTTGCTATGAATATGCATAAAATTATATTTGTTTGCATACCTGTTTTAAATTGAGGAATATACCTAGGGGAGGAATTTCTGGTTCATGAGATGATTTTCTATTTAAGTTTTTGAGGAACAACCAAATTATTTTCCACAAGGTGAATCATTTTCAATTCCTACAAGCACTAATACTAGACTTTAGAATTAAAATTATGTAGTTACCATTATCACAATTTTGTTATTTCTCTCTATTACTTCAGTTTACCTCCTAGTGTCCTTTCATTCTAACCTAAAGCACTGCCTTTAACATTATTTTTCCATGTTTCCACATTTTAATATCTCTACAATTACAAGGTATTGTACAAATAGTCCCTTAGTACTGGTATATAATTAGAGCACAATTTGACATTTAATCTTTTGAAAATAAAAATTGCATATATTTAAGTTACATAATGTGATGACATTATGAAAGGATTACTAAAATCAAGATAAATACCACATCCATCTTCTGTCATAGTCACCTTTTTGTATGTGAGTATAGAAAGAATACTTAATATGTAGTCTCTTGACAAACTTTAGTACAGTATTGTAATACCATATTATTAATTATAGTTGCCATGCTGTTAATTACATCTCTAGAAATTAGTCAGCCCCCTCAAAAATGAAACTTTGTGCTATTTGACCAGTATCTACTCCTTTCATGCTCCACCTCCCACTTCTTGCTAACCAGCATTTCATACATCTGTTTCTATGAAATTGTGAAATAATTAAGTACTTTTATCTCTTATGTGTGGTTCATTTTATTGAGCATAATGTCCATCAAGTTCGTCTATATTTTCACAAAGGGCAAGGTTTCCTAAATTTTAAAGTATGAATAGTATTCCATTATATTTATATCATGTTTTTTTAATCTGTTCATATATTGATGGACACTTAGGTAGTTCTCATATCATGGCTTTTGAGAATAATGCTACAATAAGCGTGAAAGTGCAAATATCACATTGACATATTATTTTATTCCTCTGTATACACACACAGAAGTGGGATCATATGATGAGATCATTTTTAATTAATTACTATTTCCCATGATTGTGAGTCCTTTGCATCCTATCAATAGTATGCAAGAGTTCCCTTTCCTGCACAACCTTTACTGGCTATCTTTGATTTCTGGATAATAAACTTCATGGTAGGTGTGAGATGATGTCTCACTATGGATTTGATTTTCATTTATCCAATGAATAATGATATTAAGTACCTTTTTATATACATATTGACTATATGTATATTTTCTTTGGAAAATACCTATTTGGGTTCTTGGTACATTTTTAATCAGGTTATTTGTTTCTTGCTATTGAATTATATGAATTGATTATATATTTTAGATATGAATCTCATATTGAAAGTATTGTTTTCAAGTATTTTCTCTCATTTCTTAAGTGGATTTTTAATTTTGTTGACATTTTACTTTGTTGTGCAGAAATCTTTCAGGTTTGATATAGTTTCCTGTGCTTTCTGTCATGTCTATAACAATCATTGTCAACAGGAATAACAAGGAGCTTTTTACCTGTTGTATAGTAAGATTTTTATACTTTCAGTATTTACATTTAGGGCTTTACTCTATGCTAAGATAAATTTTGTGTTCAGTAGAAGCTAAGTGTCCAATTTTATTCACTTAACTATGTAAATCTCACTTTATCAACACTGTTATTAAAGAGACACTCCTTTTCCCTTTATATGTTTTAGGGACCTGGTTTAATGTAGGTTGTCATATCTGGGAATTATTTCTGTGCTATTTTGTTTCACTGGTCTGTATTTCTGTTTTGTGGGAGTATTATAGTACAAACTAACTAGTTTGTAATATGATTTGAGACCATGAAGTGTGATATTACAAACTTAGGTCTTCCTTCTCTGAATTGCTTTGGCTATTCAAATTATTTGTGATTTCATGTGAATTTTAAAAATTGCCTTTTCTATTTTTATACAAAATTTCATTTCAACTTTGATAGGGATTGCATAGAATCTGTTGATTTCTCTGGGTAATGTAAACATTTTAATAATACTTCATCTAATCCATAAATGTAGAATCTCTTTGTTTTTGTGTTTATTTTCCAATTGTAATGAATTTCCTTCATCAGTATTTTATAGTTTCCAATATATAAAACATTTACCTCATTGGTTAAATTTATTCCAGAGTACTTTATTATTTTTGATACTATTGTAAATGGAACTATTTTCTTGATTTTCTTTTTAGATAATTCATTATTTGCATATACAAATGCTACTGAACTTTATAGAATGAATTTTGTTTACTGTCCTTTGAGATTTCAAGATCCAGATGATGATTCCTTCCTTTACTATATTTTGGAGAAGTTTTATTTTCATATTTAATTTTTATTTTATTGAATTAGGTTTTTATTCCTCTCTATCATTCTGGGAATTCCCTAATATATATTGGTCCCCTTGGAGTATCCAAAAATCCTTTAATCTAGTTTCACTTTTTCTTTGTTTTGCTCTTCTGGCAGATTTCCAATGTACTGTCTTTGAATTGACTGATCTTTTCTCTTGCTTGATCAAGTCCATTCTGGAACGATTTTGTTGACTTTTTCTATTATGGTTTCCAGTTTTTTGAGTTGTATTTAAAGTATTTCTATCTCTGTATAGAAATTGTTACTTTGTTCCAACATTAATTTCCTAAACACAAGGAGCATCTTTATAACCATTATTTTGAATTCTCTCCAGGACAATTCATTTTTTTCAGTTTCATTAGGTTGGTTCCTGGATATTTTTCTTTTCCTCTTATTCAGAACATATTTCTCTATTTGCTCACTTCCCTTGATTTTCTATGTTGATTTCTGCACATAAGATATAACTAAAACTTCTCTCAGTCCTCACATACTAACCTTTTATAGGGGATTAACCTCATCCACCAGCTCAGCAGATTTCATGTCTCCAAATCTATGTGCTCATACAATCTGCCATCATTAATTTTTAGTTTCCCTTAGGAGACTAGAGTATTCCAGGTCCAGTCAGTACTCTGAGATAGTTGGGATAGAAGCTCAACCATTGAATAACATCCTCTTGAGTTTTTTTCTACCTAGGTTTTTCAGTTCTTTCATATCTCAGGGAAAAATCTGGGACTTAGAGATTATCACTCACTCACTGCATTGAGGCTGGGAGAAAAGCTGTGGCAAACGTATGCATTCATGTTTAAAATGTTCTTTCAAACTTTTCCCTTGCTCTTTGTTATTGCCAAGCCCTGTGAGCTCTCAGAGACATTTGGTTGGGTGGCCAGTTCTTTAGGTAAGTGCCAGAAAAGCTGGATGACAGATGCCTAATTTAACTCCTGACTGGGAAAAGCTGAAGACCTGGTTTTATCACTGGAGGAAAATGAGAAGAGCCACAGGAGTGAACCCATGCCATTCAAATTCTTCAGCGAATAGTGATTGGTCCTCCATTAACTCCCAGAGAAGGCAAATTGGAAGCCAGAACCTGAAGCAGAAGCTGGGAAATTTATAATAGGAGATATGCAGTTTTAACCCCTTCCAGAAAGAATCTTATAGCTAAGATTGCTACTAGAGAGAACCCAGGGGTGGAGTCCCAAGAATAACTCACAGGAATGTTCAATACTGTTGTTTTGTTTTCTGTAGACAGTGAAGGATTCAAAAATGTTGGATAACAACTGTTCCAAGAGAAAGGCAAGTTAGAAGGTAAGATACTCAGGCACCAACAGGAATTGATGATGCTAGGTATAGAATCCAACTCTTTCTGAGGAGAAGCTGAAGACTATTCTTTTTTTTTTTTTTACTAGAGCATGTGGGGGAGGAACTCCGGGTAATGCCCCCACACCCATTTCAGCTCCCAGATAACACAGTCAGTTCCCATAGATGAATGAGTAGATGTCAGACCTCTGGGCAGCAACGGGGAAACTTGAGGCAATAGTTACACACTCTAACCCCTTTCAGGAAGATGCTGGGAGTTGGGCTGTTTTGCCTCCTAATTACCTGATTATTCTTTGCTGTGTCAAGGGGAAAAGCTCTGGTAAGTGCACGTGTACCAGTTATAACTACCTTGTTCTTTGTGGTACATTCAGATTAAGAAATTCTGAGAGCTCTGACAACTGCTTGAGTTAGGAGACTTAGGGTCCAATTCCATGGATAGCAACCATAAAGATTGGGTATTAGATGTGTGGTTCAAACCCTTTACTCCTCAGCGAGAAGATGGAAATTCATGGACAACTCTCATTTCCTTGGACATGCTGAAGGTGAGATTTATGGTGAGAGTATATGTCAGCTTTTCCTGCTGTTATCAATGAGGGTATTATCTCAAATAATTTCTTGATTTCTTTCCGAGGGGACTAGGCCATATTTAGACCTTTATTTTGGTATAATTGTGAATGAAAGGAGAGTTTGAATCTTCCTGTTGTACCATCTTGCTTATATCACTCTATCCCTTTAACATTTCTTTTACAGGGTGGATTTATTATCAACAAACATTCTCAGCTTGACTGAGTATGTCTTGATTTCTCCATTTTTATAGGATAGTTTTGCCAAATATGTAATTCTCAGATGCTAATCTTTTTTCTTTCTCTCTTAATTTTAGCACTTTAAAATAGTCATCCCTCTCTTAAAACCTGGATAGTTTCTGATGACAAATCTACTATTAATCTTATTGAGAAACCATATATATGATGTTTCTTCCTTGCTACTTTCAAAATTCTTTGTACTCGGCTCTAGAAATTTGATTTTAACATTTGCAGTGGAAGATCTTTTTGTGTTTATATTTGGGAATTTATTGAGATGCCTGAACAGGTATATTTTATCAAATTAGGATGTAGCTCCATATTTCCCAACTACTCCCTTTACTCTTTCCTGTCTCTTCTGGGATTCCCATTACATGTATGGTGCTCCATTTGATGGTACTCCATCAGTCTCTTAGAGCCTGTCCATTTTTCTTTATTCTTTTTTTCCTGTTCTTTGGACTAGATAATTTCAATTAACATAATTTCAAGTTTGCCTTTTTTCTTTCTTTTGCATGTTCAAGCTTGTTATTCAATTTCTCTAGTGTATTTTCTTTGTTAGTTATCATACTTTTTACTACCAGAATTTCCTTTTGGTTCGCTTTTATCTCTACCTCTATTAATATTTCCTATTTCTTCAGACACCAGAATGTGGTGTCCTGTAGATTTCTGCCCATAGTTGCTTTCATTTCTTTGAACATATTTAAGTTTTTTGTTTTAAAGTCTTGGTTTTAAAAGTTCAATGTCTGTGCTCCCTCAAGACAGCTTCTGTTACTTCCTTCTTAGCATGAGCTGTACCATCTTGTTTTCTTTGTATGCTTTATATATATTTTTTGCTGTTGTTGAGCACAGAACATTTTAAAGCCTATAGTGTGATAATTCTGGATATTGGATTCTTCCCACCCTTGAAGGTTTTCTTTTGTTGCTTGGTATAGGTTGTAAGTGACTGCTTGTTATACTGCAGCTTCAAATTTGGCTAGGAACTTGATGAATGTAATATCCAAAAGAAAGGATAGTCTATTACAAAATTTTTATTATTAGGACAAAAAGAAAGAAACAAAAAAATGTAACCACTTAAGGAAAGTCTAGACTATCCTAATTTTTTAAAGATTTATCTCAGTTGATTTGCTTTAATATAGAGGCATTTATTGATATAGTAGAAAGTAGCCTAAAAATTCCTCCAAATATATTTCTTAAAATGTTCCAATTACAAGCTGACTGATAATATTAAAATTCAATTCATTGCTAAAATACATAGGGAATATCTATCATATTCTCTGAAGGGGAATTTAAAAATATGAAATATATTTTACTATGTTTAATAATGATAGAAATTATTAGGCCTTAAAAGTTATTAGTAGTTCCTTGGTTAGAGACAATATTCATTAACAGAAAATAAATTCAATTTGGAATTAAATATATTTTAATGAAGGTCTTATTACTTATTTGTTTGTTTTTAATAGGCTGTGGGACTTAATCTTGATGTGGTCTTAATCTTTGGTTTGTGGTCCATAAGTGACATGACTTGATATTATTGAGTCTGCCAGGTAAATTGATTACAAAATGTTAATTATATTATCAAGTACTTTGTATATAATCTTTAAGATCAACATGTTTCTATATATCACTTGAAGAAAATAATTTTATTTTTGACAATTTAAGATGAATTAACTATACCTGAAATATGTAGCCTTGTCAATCTTTGGAGAAAAATAATCTTTCCCTATAGCAACATATTAAGATTATGATAACTCTCTCTTAATATAATATTTAATTATATTAAAATCATACTCATTGTCAATAAGATTCACCTATTCTTACATAATAGCTTTCTAAATTGATATGAATGGTTTTACAATTTAGAACTGGAATATTGGAATGAAATTTTTAATACGAAATTACAAGTGTGGTAGGGCAACATCATTATAGTAACCATAGCCTGGTAATTATTCTCAAGTGTAAAATCAGCAAAAGAAATGAGAATAAAAGCCACATGTGAGATATCCATTATGCATTGACATTTAGAATCTCTCTCTCACTTATATTCAGAATACTATAGTATACAATGTTATATTTATCTGTGATATTTTTTGTCCTGATGTGATGTATGTGTAGTATGAAAGCCAAGGAACTTCTCTATCAACAAGGAACTTTTCTGCTCTCTAGGATAACAAGTTTAATAAATGCTTATTCTTTTTATACATATTCTTCTATAATTTATTTTTCAGTGTTTTCTATTCTTTTTTCTTTGCCCCCATAAACATCATAGTACAATTCCAGGAAGGCCTCATATCAAAACCATGTGTTAATTCCTGCATCTGAGACATTCACAAATTAATTACAGATATGCATACTATAAACAAGAGACCTTGATGAGTAGCTTCAGATGTTCTGTAATTTGTGCTTTGATTAACTGACTTTCCCACTTAATTTTAGATTACATTAAATATCCTAAAGCACTCACTTTAATCTTACATTTTACTAAGCTGCAAAAACCTGATTATATTTTAAAATTTGAAGTGTTAATGATTTAGTAGTAAAGAATCTATAAAGAAACAAAAATCCATATTTAATGGTATGGTGAAGTATAAACATTTAGATGAGCTGTATTATAGTGAAGTTTTTATACCAGTGTTGGCATGAAACATTTCTAGACTTGTAATTAAAATTACACTATTATTTTTATCATATGATGCTCTATTTTGACAAGCCTTTTTTTTTTTTTTACTAATATGGTCTTTCTTTTTCTAACCATTTCATACTTACATTTGATGAAGTTTATAAACAGGCATTGATAGTTTAAAAATTAATTTCAAATGTCTAACTAAAACCAAAGTATTTTTAAAAAATTAGAAAAAATGTTGGTATGTATTCAACCCAGGAACTTTAACCCTTTCAGTGTGTCTTCTTGTATGGGGAGATTTTGTGTCTATTTTCAATTCAAAATGTTAATGCATACATAAGTAATAGGACTTCAAGTATATGATAAAGAACAAATATAATGAAAAGAATGGTGAACCAGGGGACATAGGTTTTTATTTTTTATTAGTGGATTATAATTATACATGATAGTGGGATTCATTATGACAAATTCATATATACATATAATTTGACAAATCTCATGATTGTTATTATTTATCACTACAAATAAGCTATTATTTGTGAAGTTCACTTAATATTAACTATAAGTAAGCAAGTTTCACTATATGAAGTTTAATAGTTGCTAAAATTCTAAAATTCTGTCATATATTTTATCATTGGCTAAGATAAGAAGCAGCAGCTGTAGCTCTGTTGCAGATTGTTTTTTGGAGCTGGACATCTATGGAAGTTCAAGCAAGTCCTGTCATAGTTTCCTTAAGCAAACTCTGACATGGCATATTTTGAGATAAAAGAAGGTTAAGAACACAGGATACATTAAGTGATAGAGTTTTGGTTATTTTTGAAGGAATACTTCATAAAAATGCAAGCTAGAAACTCATTATCTGAAGTTAATGGCTTATTTCTAATAGTAATAGTATTATTTTGGTATCAATTGATATTCTAAGAGTATTGAGGTATATGAAAGAAAAATATAATTAATTTCCTTAAATTAATGGGTATTCCAGAAGGAATAAACTTATATTTATGTAAGAAAGCCTAATTATGGTTTTTATTTCAAGTGTATAAATTATATAAATATGAGATTACAGATCACAGGCCTAAGTTGTGTTATTGTGCTTAAGTTATATGCCAGACAAAGTGGCATAGCACCTACTACAGGCCAGTGCCCAAAAACTGAGCCTTTGGATTCTCCTAGCCAAGGGGCCAAGGAAATGTTTCCACCTTTCCTCCTCCAGCGTCAAGCAGCAGAGTGGAAAGCAAGGCTCCTCCCACAGTGGGGTTAGGGGAGATATGACAAAAAACTGAGAACAGATTAATGTCTTAGAACTCATAGTCAGGCTGTTGAAACTTAACACTGGGCTAATACTAATTGTCTCTGTCTGTAGAGCAGGGCTCACAGGCAGAGCCTTTGGACCTGCCCCAGTGCCAGGTGGACATTGGAGCTCCAGTCAAGTGGACTTCTGTTCCATCCAGTATCACCTATGGCTGACTTCAATAGACTAGGACCATTATTCCATCTCAGTGGTAGATATCCAATAGTATCAGGGCCATGGTGTTGCCTACTACTGCACTGATCTCAGTAGGCTATGAGTGTGGTTCATTTGCAGCATTGATGGACAAAGGATTACTCAATCCATTGTTCCCCTGACACCAGATAGCACAACATGGAAAGAGTAATTGTCTTTTGGAGTTAAGAAAAGGGCAGTAGGCACTAAGTTATTCCATGGGTACCTAGGGCTCTTTCCTCCATAATGAAGTCCAGAGATCAGATAGAATCTTGTGGTGCTTGCAAATGGATTGGTAATAGGAGACAAGGCATCTGGTTGTCCAAAAGGAAATATTCAGATTTTGATCCAATGACACCTTGGATTTTTAATTTAGGAAAATTGCTTCCTTATTTTTCAATATATTGGAAACTCTAGAGCCATGAAAATAACTAAATAATTTCTAATATTTTGTGAATTTTGTGAAAACATTTAATATATACTCCCTTAGTAGTTTTTGAATGCATGTTATTATTAACTATAAACATCATGCTGTACAGTACATCACCAAAACCTATTACTTCTTTCTAACTGAAACTATATCCTTTAACTAATATCTCCTCATTCCCTTATAACAACATTCTCACTCTCTACTCATATGGGTGCAAATTTTGTAGATTTTACATATAATCGAGACCCTGCAGTATTTGTTTTTCTGTGCATGGCATATTTCACCTAGCATAATGTGTTCCAGTTCCATTGATGATTTTGAGAGTTACAATATGTTTTCCTGTTAAATGCTGAATAGTATTCATTGTGTGTATAAACCACATTTTCTTTATGCAGTTATCTGTTGACAGTTATTTAGGTTGATTTCATACATTTGTTATTGTGAACAATGCTGTAGTCAACTTACGAGTAGATGTATAGTCAGAAGGGGGATTGCTAGATCCTATAAGTAGTTCTATTTTTAATTTTTTGAGGAACCTTCATGCTGTTTTCTAAAATAATTGCATTAATTCACATTCTCATCTACAGTAACACAGAAGTTCCCTTTCTTTCTCTTCCTAACCAGTGCTTGTTATTTTTTGACTTTTTGCTATCAGCCTTTCTGATGGTATTGAGGTGATATCTCATTGTCATTTGGGTTTTCATTTCCTTGATAATTAGCAATATTGAGAATTTTTCTAACACCAGTTGACCATTTATATGTGTACTTTAGAAAAATGTCTATTCAAGTAACTTGACACTTACTAATTGAGTTATTGGTTTTTTCTTTTAATTTGTTTGTGTTCTTTTTTTTTTTTTTAATTTTTTTAGTTGTAGATGGACACAATGTCTTCATTTATTGCTTTGTATGTGGTGCTGAGGATTGAACCCAGGGCCTCACGCACGCGAGGCAAGTGCTCTACTGCTGAGCTACAGTCCCAGTCCCTGTTTGTGTTCTTTTGATATGTTGGATCTTAGCCTCTGCTTTCTTTTGTTCTGTAGGTTTTCATCACTTTGTTTATTGTTTCCTTCATTTTACCTTGCCCCAGTTCTTTATAAGAGAAGAAGCTCTTGCTATGACTGCTGTTTTTCATTGGCTGTTTTAAAATGTGATTTATTGAAGAATGAAATCTCATAGGAATGCTCATTGTTACCTACAGAAAAGTACTCACTGAGCTGGAGTCAAGATAAGGACTGAATGGTGTATGAGGTAGAAGTGTATGTGTAGGGAAAAGGCAAATTGAGTCTGAAACGCCCTAGCAATTTGATTCTACTCACTTAGAATTTATCGTAATTTGAAAATGACTTATGTTGAATTTATCTTTGTTAAGAAAACAATCATTTATGGAATGAGCATATATTTTAACCAATTAATTGGAGGATTTCCCCTCCAAATTTAAGTAAAAAAGTGTTTTATGCACTCTCAAACATATTGTAAGCATCACCTAAAAAAATATATGTTAAAGAATAAAGAAGTCTTTAGAAAGTATCCAAAACATTTGTATTAGTTGGGTGTATTAATCTGAGTGATTTGTTAAATAAAAATGTATTTTTTTTGTAAGAACTTCTCTGTTACTCTGAAAATTTTTATTTGTCAAGTATTCATTACTATGGTTAAAACACTATGGTAGGCCAAGTTTAATTATTCCTAAAAGAATTCAATTTAGTAACAGAAAGAAAAAGTGATGTTTTTAAAAATACATTAATAGAATGTTATAAGTATAATTATGAAAATTTAAATTTAGTTCAATGAGAATAGAGCAAAAAAAAAACACCTATTTAAAATATTTGCAGTGGATTCTAAATAATGGTTAAGATTAATTAATGGCTAATTAGTGGTGGAAAAGACCAACAAGTGTGTAATATTTAAGAAAAAATAAATAACTATAAGACATGTACAAAGCTCAAGGTAAAGGATATGACTCTTAAGATAGTTTGAGACCAATTTATGGAGTTTTCTAAATTTGCATTAATAATTCAATCCTTTATGATTGGCAATTATAAATAGCTTTTTAAGCTGGAGACTGAATGATTATAGTGGTATTCTGGAAAGATTAAGTTGGTGTGTTGTATCAAATAAAGTGCTAACATTTTCACCAAGCTTCACTAATGAATGGAGTCAACTTTTTCATTAGGCATGTTCTAGAATAAAACACATTATTTTGAAGTTCTTTATATATTAATGTTGTTGGATGCTTTAAAAGTATCACTTCAGCTATTTGTCTTTTGATAAATTGTGTGATTATGACCCTAGTTTCAAAACTATTTTATGGATATGAAATGTCAAATTCTCTTGTGACAACCCCCCCAAAAAGAGGAACACAAATTGTTAATGCAGAATATGCAATATTATTTGTGAAAATATTGTTGAATTTTTAACCAAATATCATGTGCATATTTTAGAAATCTCTCTTCCTGCCTTGGCCCACAATATAGTAGTACAAATTCCAGCTGATACAATGAACCTTCTACCATATGCCAAGTGGCAAAGTTTTACTGCTGGTCTAGTCACATACTGCTCACATGGAATTACCTTTCTTTTGCTTGGTCCATCTGCTGATTACCTGGTGGGCTTCTCCTACTGCCGTGCCCATCTGTTGACTACTTGAGATGCCCTCCTGTTGCCACAAGCACTTGTTATAACCACTCTTCCCAAAATGCAAAGCGCCTCATCATTACTAATCAAATCATAAGTTTCATATATATGTGATATATCTCTATTTTCCATCAATCAATCAATCTATCTATCTATCTATCTATCCATCTTTCTATGTCTCTCTTTGGAAAAGGATAGAAAAGTTTTTTTCTTTTTTTCTGTTCATAGAGCCAAAACAAGTTTAAATGTCATTCAAAGAGGTCATATAAATAATTCTCCATAAAGATGGGCTTAGGCTTTCTCTCTGCTTCTTGGTTGCATGTCTTCTGCCATGCTCTTTTATCATAATGTTTTTGCCTCACTTTGGGTTCAAAACTATGTAGTCTACCATCTATGGATAGAACCTCTAAGACTGTGTATGCAGCAGTATTATGTCAATAAGCAAACAAAATATTCAACTGGAAAAGCATGGTTGGCACCTCCCTCCCAGAAGTAAAACTTAATGACTTTTATGATGAGCAAATTGGACACAAGAGCTAATATGAGACACTGCTAAACCCAACAGGACATTTAGTATTACTGAGTCTACAAAACCAAAAATTTGGTAAATAAAGTTCAACAAAACATATTAAATTTGGAAACTCTTAATTACCAGTGGCTTTTTAAAGTTATTATTTTGGCCTTAATAAAGTATTATTTTATTTTTAGCAGTTAGAAATGTAATTATGGATCAGGATCACCAACTAACAACTGGAAAACTTTATGACATTATTAGAATGACAGTATTTACTGGATAGAATTGGATTTTTAGATTAAACAAGAAAGGCTCTAAAATGGTCAAATTTAGTCAGATGTGGTGGCACACACCCATAAATCCCAGCAGCTTAGGAGGCTGAGGCAAGAGAATTGCAAGTTCAAAGTGACCTCAGGAAATTAGCAAGGCCCTAAACAATCTAGAGAGATGCTGTGTCTAAATAAAACATTTTAAAAGGGGCTGGGAATGTGACTCAGTGGTTAAGCACCCCTAGGTTCAATTCCCAGTACCAAAAATAAAAAAAATAAAATAAAATGGTCAAACTTGGGAAAAAATAGATAAATGACTGTAAAAAGTGTGACCGTAAAATGCTCAGAAAAGAACTCAGAAAAATAAAAGCTACATATTAAGTTATAAAGGTCATCTTTGTTCTTTAATGCTAAATAACACTCTGAACATGCTAGATGATTAATAGTGAATTGATTTGGCTTCTTGAAGCAATTAAATCTTCATCTCTTAATATATTCTGTTTGGCAGGATGGTTAAATTTGTCTTAAAACAACCCATCATCAGGTCAGGTACTTGTATTGCAGATGTGGAGGCACAGGAATGAGTGAAAGAATAATGAGCTTGAGTTCTGCCAAAAACTAAAAGTGACAATTGAATGATGTGATGGAATGAATGATAGATATTTTTTAAAAAATCACTTAAAAAGTCTGCTTAAATAGACCTTTCTAAAAGGCCGACGACATTCTTTTCCAGATAATTTTAATTATTTACTTTTTAAGGCATGAAAAGTTGTCTTGGAGGCTTGAGAGAAGGAAAAACTTTCTATCTGTAGCTATCAAATAACTCAAACCATGAACTAATTAATTAAAAAAAATAACAAATAACATTAAAAGAAAATAATGATGTCCAGTATTGAGACAAATTTAGGTATGTTTTACATCTCAATTTTTGTAATCATTCATATTTTTAAACTATTTTAAAATAATTTATGCCACATAATATATTTGCCCTAAGGAAATCACTTCTGAAAAATGTCAATTTGTATAAATAGAATTTACATATGTATGTAAGAGCATATCTTGTTTAAATATGTTAATATGATTTTAAAATTTAGATAATCAAGAAATAATAATGAAGCTATTCTGACATAAAGATAACACAATTTTACTTTTTTGTTGTTGTTGTTGTTGGGGTAGAGGTAGTGGACATGTTGCATCCAACCCGCACCTCTCCCCAAGAAGTGCAGCCCAGACAACTCTGCAGAAGCAGCAAAGTTTATTGAGGAAATAGGCACACAGGCCAATCGATTGGGGTCAGCTCTCTTTTCCTTCAGAGAGTGACCCCGAAGTGAGGGTTTCAGAGGTTATTATAGGGTGGGCTAGCTACATGACTCAGGAAAACATGATTTGGCAGGTATTCAACCTA
>PVHX01030577.1:0-15731 GCA_004024805.1 Geosciurus inauris | reverse complement strand
TTCAGCCCTTGATCAGTGAAATCTTGTGAGAAAACTGGATAGATCACAGAGGGAGACATTCAGTTATATATGGCTTGGCCTTTCACTAATTTCACATATGACCTTGAAGTTGCCCTTTGGCTTGACCACAAATTCTGCATCTATATAAATAAGGGATTGGATGAGCTATCCTCACAGCCACTGCACAGCACCACCTTCATCTCTTCATTGACCATGACTGTACCTTGCAAATGCAGTCACTATTGATGCTGCAGTAATGAGGGGAAAACAGGAAGAAACAGTCACTGAAAGCAGCAACAAGGACAATAACAAAATATCACACATAAATTGCCACTGTAGCATGATATGTAATGCAAGATGCATAAATGAGATGAGCATTTATGAAATCTGTTTCAAAAACAAAGATTAAAATCAGATCTCACAGTACCACTGCCATGTCTTTGTACTAGAGGCTACAGATTAAAAGAATGCAGACACACAGTAAGGGTGTACTGCAGCTAGAGAAAGCAGTGGTCATTTATCTCCTTCCTACTCTTCACCACAGTGTACAATGATGTTTTTCCAAAATGAAGTCTAAGGAAGAATATAATTGCATAGGGAAAGAGAATGTGAGATACCCAGGACATATTAGTGCTGTCAGCAAAAAAATCTGTCTTCCATTTTACACCTTTAAATGCTGAGGAAGTAAAAAACAGAATAGTTACTGCTGCAATTTGATTTAGTCCACTTTACAAATACTTTAGAGTAACCGAAGCACAATTACATTTTGATAGGTTGGCTTAAATTCCACATGCAAATTTTTTTTTATTTTTTACTTTAGAGCCTTTTAATTTCTACATTTAACATACCAGCTTACTGGAATAACAATAGTAGTAAAATGCTTATTCTTATACATTTTAGCAGATGCATATCTGGCAGGGGTTCCCAGAAGGACCCATAGCAACAGCACAGGTCATTAAAGCACCTCAATTGGCAGGGGAAAGAAAACCAGAACTAAAGGCAGATATAGGAAATAGAAAACCAGTAACAAAAAGAGTCTCTAGAGTGCATAGGACTTTATAAGAAATTAAGAACAACCTCATTAGACATATTATACAAAACAGCACACAAGAAGTTTTCTTATGGGAGTACATAAATCATGATAGAAACAAATGTTATTCATTTAGCTCCATTTTTTGTACTGGGGATTGAACCATGGGTACTTTACCACTGAGCTACATCTCCAGCCCTTTTTATTTTTTATTTTGAGAAAAAGTCTCTCTAAGTGGCTGAGGCTGGACTTGATTTTGCCATTTTCTTGCCTCAGCTTCCCAAGTTTCTGAGATTACAGACATGTGCCATCATGCCTGACTTTACTTAGCTACTTCTTTGATTTTTCAATTCAAAGCAAATGGAAGTAACTTTTCAAGTTGAATTAGTCTTTAATTTTTATTAAGTCAAAATTAAATTAAATATATCCCCCTTCCCTACTCCAGAAGTCACTCCAAAAACAGAAAATCATTTTTCCCATGAAAGTTTCCTTCTGTTTCTCTGTATTCCAAGTGAGGAATAAAAATTATATCAAAATGAGATGTTGTTTCAGGAAAAAATAGCCTTAAAAGTTGAATTTTGAAATATCATTGACATTTGAAACACCTAATAAGCTATTTTTTACAGCAGCTTTTTGAAAATCCCTACTCTGGCTATCAAAAACTGACAAGCTCCATTTTTAGTTTATAAATGAAGGCATCTAGGGTTATAAGCTATTATGAGACGACTAGATGCCATTCCATTTATACACTTAAAGATCATTGCTTAAGTTTGCCACAGCATTTCAACATGCTAGACTTTGTACATGAATTCCCTTAGCCCACTTAAAATAGGATTCTATTCACTTACTGGTTTTCAAGAATGCATCTGTTTTGGAAAGCAAGAAATGTACGCATTGGAATTCACACTAGATTATTCAGGACTGAAGAAGCTATGGAAGGTCCTTGATATAGGTACATATTCAGACTCATGAATTTTGACAAAACATAAATATAAGATGCAACTTAAACTTTAGGACATCATTTTCAAAGTCCTTTGTACAAATGAATCAAAGTTTAACACACAAACAGTTCACAACAAGCATTTAGAGTAGATCTGAGCCTACTTACATAAAGTAATAAATATCAGTATCACAACTTGCATTCCTTGGCCCAGGAAGACCGACGGCGACATTCTACTCCTGGGACCTGAACATATCTCTGTGAAGCAACTTCTAACCAAACTTCTCTTGGGCTTCTTCCTGCACATGAGAAATCCTTTAATAAACATATGTACTAGTATAACAGAAAGTTAGAAGAACTCAGAAAGTTACATGAAATGGAATTTTCCTCTCTAGAGAGACTAAATAAAAAGAAATGACTTATTATGGATTTGGCAGGTCTCTGGAAAGTAAGTAACCCTGCCACATAATTGACTCACTTTCTTACTCTAATTTTTTACATTAGAAGGTGTGTGTTAATTATATAAAGTACACAGTTGGCTGATTCCTCAAAAAAAGAAAGCAAAATGATTTAACTTATGCAAGGAACCCAATCAATTTAATAGAAATTTAAAATTCACCAATACACAAGTGATTACAAGAGTCAAAATACTATAAAAAGTCTAACCTAAATTACAGTAGTTAGCAATGTTTGACACATTTATCTCATGTTTCAAATCAATGAAGTTTTGTTGTTGTTGTTGCTGTTGTTGTTTGGTGGGTTTGTGGGGGATTATTTGTGGTTTGGGTTTGGGTTTTTTTTGTTTGTTTGGTTTTGTTTTGTTTTGGTACCAAATATTAAACCCAGGGTCACTTAATCACTGAGCCACACCCCCAGCCTTTATATATTTTATTTTGAGACAAGGTCTCATTGAGTTGCTTAGAGTCTCGCTAAGTTGCTGAGACTGGCTTTGAACTAGCCATCCACCTGCCTCAGCCTCCCAAGCTACTAGAATTATAGACATGCACCATTATTCCAAGGCAATGAGATTTTGGTGGGGGGGTAGTAGGGATTGAACCCAGGGGCACTTAACCACTGAGCCACATCCCCAGCCCTTTTTCTGTATTTTATTTAGAGACAAGTTCTCACTGAGTTGCTTAGGGTCTCTCTAAGTTGCTGAAGCTGGCTTCAAACTTGTGGTCCTACTGCTTCAACCTCCTGAGCCACTGGGATTATAGGCATGAGCCACTGCACCTGGCCAGCAAGATTTTTAGAGTTCAGAAGCACATTAAACATACAACCACAGTTGATAAAAAAGAATCCTCTAATAAACTTACCTGTCCTTTAAAAAAAAAATCTACACAACACTATATTTTCTGATTTGGTATCATAAACACAATTACTAGGCACTAAAAATGTTATATTTAAGCATACTCAAGTAGAAGTATAATATTGAGATTTGGGCAGAGTACACACTCAAGTATTTGTTCAATCAAATGTGTACATTTTTACTTACAGAAGAATTCATCTGATTATGT
Organism: Geosciurus inauris; assembly: GCA_004024805.1. Classification (NCBI taxonomy): domain Eukaryota; kingdom Metazoa; phylum Chordata; class Mammalia; order Rodentia; family Sciuridae; genus Geosciurus; species Geosciurus inauris. The sequence continues at coordinate 12,244 of PVHX01030577.1, read as the reverse complement.
CCGATATCTCCATGGAAAGCTTGACATGATCACAGCCACCAGTCCAGATAAGAAAAGAACAATAACAAAAGAATTCATGACACTAAAACATTTAAGAAAAAGAGAAGTCAAATTCCAAACCCCTAGTTGAACACTGAAAATGTATGTACATAAAAACAAAAGCATTCAAATCATCATTACATCAATCAGTTTTCTAAGGTTAAACTTAGATCAAAGACTGACTGCATCAATATATTAAATGAACTTAAAGTCAGATCACAAAGTGTATTAGAAATAAAGCAACAGAAACAAGACTATTCTCAAGGTTATTTTAGAATTTTTTTTAATCCATTCCCAAAGAAAAACAAGGAGAAGTGAATAAAATCAGTGTCATGAACTTAGTTTTACAGCATGGAACTGAGAATTGAAGTTCAGGGGTCACAGGGTTACCTAAGGCTGACAGACTTCATAGACAATGGGCTAAGCCCATAGTGTTTTGTCTTTATCATTCTATGACCTTCAAGGAGAAGACTCCAGAACCACTCATCTACCAGCTCTTTCTTACTGTTTCTAAATTTTAAATTTAAAATATCCTCAAATCAAAACCAGTTCCTTCTGCCATCCCACACCCAGCCAATTCCATACATACCAAAAAGTTGCAAAAGAATTTATGAAAAGTCTGTCACTGCTTTAGTGAGATACCAACCAAATGACTGTTGTCTAAAAGGTCTGTTAATATTGAAAATAAGATGGGCGTGATGGCACACATCTGTAATCTCAGAGGCTCAAGAGTCTGAGGCAGGAGGATTATGAGTTCAAAGCCAGTCTCAGCAAGGCCCTAAGCAAGACTCTCAGAATAAAACATTTTAAAAGGCTGGGAATGTGGCTCAGTTTTCAAGCGCCCTTGGGTTCAGTCCCTACAAAAAAAATATTGTAAATAAGCTCAGGACAGAAAGTAAAATACATTCATTTTTACACTATAAATATGAATCCTACTAGAGATTAGCTCCCATAACCTATCTGGAGGGCCTTCGCCTTCACAACCCTTTAGGAGAAACCACTTATACTTTATTATACTTAACTCTACAAAAAAGGACCAAAACAAGGAAAAAACAACAGCTATTTTGCCGCAATGGTTGAGTAAGAGCAATTGAAGTACAGTGAAGATGTGGCAGAGATATTGCAAAGCATGGAGATAAATAATGACCTTATAAAGAAGAGGTATAAGGGGCTGGGGTTGTAGCCCAGTGGTACAGCGTTTGGCTAGCATGCCTGAGGCACTGAGTTTGATTCTCAGCACTGCATATAAATGAATAAATTAAAAAAGACCATCAACAATCAAAAAAATTGTTTAAAAAGAAGAGGTATAAACATACAGACTCTGCTGTTCCATCTTTTGAGATCAACTCCAAATCAGGAGGGACTTCACTCGCAGAGAGAGAGTAAGCAGGAATCTCCCAGCAGTATCTGCTCATGCTACAAACAACTGAGGCATTTTCTGCTGAAGAGTTCTGAGGCCCCTGCAGATCCTAAACCCAGTTTGGTGAGCTGACGGAATACCACACCACTGAAGCCCTAGAGAAAGAAGGCATGTTGTGTCCTCTCCCTCATAGGCTTCTGCTACATGGCACCATCTCGAGTCCCTGCCTACCTAGAGTCCTGTGAAAAAGCCAGACAGCTGCCCCAGCAGTTACTCCAACTCAGTCTTATGAACCAAGCATGAGGCTCTACCCACTTTTCCACAGCCTGGGAGGACCTGGGCAATATACCCTGAGAGGCTCAGCCTACAGAGGTCCCAGATGGAATGATAAGTACCATCATGAAGACACACATAAATTACAAAACTCAATAGTAGAGTAGATACACAAAAGAGAAAGAGAATCATCCCCTATCAATACAAAAAAATCAAAGTATAAAGATGAACAAGAAAGACAAAATATATGAAAACAGCCAGAAAAAAACTGACAGAAAAACAAAAGTTTCTACTTATCATCGGTAACCTTGAATGTAAAGATTAAATCCCTCAATTAAAATATATAGATTAGTTTAATGGGATCTTTTTAAAATTCTTGCCTGCAAGAAATTCACTTCATCAGTTAAGACACACATGGACTGAAGGAGTGAAGGAATAGAAAAAGATACATCATGCAAAGGGAATCCTAAAGCAAGCAGGAGTAGTTATACTTACATTAGATAAAATGGACCTTCCATCAAAAACTAAAAAGGTACAAAAAGTTACCAACACTAGAGCACCCAATTATATAAAGCAAACATCATGCCTGGTACAATGGCATTACTATACCTAATAATCCCAATGACTGGAGAGGTTGAGGTAGGAGAATCACCAATTTGAAGCCAGCATTGGCAAATTTGCAAGACCCTGTCTCAAAATAAAAGGTGAAAAAAGGATAGGGTATATTTTAGTGCTAGAGCACACCTGGGTTCATTTCCAACAGTACCTCAAAGAAAAAAAAACAAATATCATTAGATCTACAAGGAGAGATAGATTCTTTTTTTTAATATTTTTTTTAGATATTGATGGATCTTTATTTTATTCATTTATTATTTATACGTGGTGCTGAGGATCAAACCCAGTGCCTCACGCATGCTAGGCAAGCGCTCTACCACTGCACTACAGCCCCAGCCCCAAGAGATAGATTCTGATACAGTAATAGTTGGGGATTTCAACACTCCTCTTCCATCAATGGACAGATCACTCAGACAAAAACTCAACAAAGACATAGTGATTTCCACTATTATGTATAATTATAATACACCAATAAAAACAGAAAACATCAGAGTTAATCTATATAATAGAGGAAATGGATCTAACAGACCTTTAGAACATTGGTCCAACAGCCATAGACTACATATTCTTCTCGTCAGGACAGGAAACACTCTCCAGGATAGAACACAAAACAAGTCTCCAAAAATTGAAATCATAGTAAGTATCTTACTGACCACGATGAAATAAAACCAGAAATCAATAGCAAGAATTACTTTAGAAATTATACAAATGCATGGAAATTGAGCTACATGCTCTGGAACAACCAATGTGTCAATGAAGAAATAAAAAATTAAAAATTTCTTTTCATCCAGGCACAGTGGCAGATGCTTGTAATCCCAGTGGCTCAGGAGGCTGAGGCAGGAGGATTGCAAGTTCAAAGCCAGCCTCAGCAACTTAGTGAGGCACTAAGCAACTCAGTGAGACCCTGTCTCTAAATATTTTTTTTAAAAAAAAAGGGCCCAGGAGCTACATCCTCACTAAGTATTAAAAGGGAAGGAATACCAACAAATTCATTCTTAAGGCCAAAATAAATCACCCTGATATCAAAACCAAATAAGGATGCAATAAAAAAGAACACTACAGACCAATAACTCTGGTGAATATAGATATAAAAATTCTCAACAAAATACTCTCAAATTGAATCGAACAGCACATAAAAATGCATATTGATGGATCTAATACATTGCATTAGCAGAATGAAAGATAAAGACCATATGATCAGCTCAATAGACACATAAACAATATTCAATGAAAGTCAACATCTTAGCCGGGCGTGGTGACGCACACCTGTAATCCCAACACTTTGGGAGGCTGAGACAGGAGAATCACGAGTTCAAAGCCAGCCTCAGCAACGGCGAGGTGCTAAGCAACTCAGTGTGACCCTGTCTCTACATAAAACACAAAATAGGGCTGGGGGTGTGGCTCAGTGGTTGAGTGCCCCTGAGTTCAATCCCCAGTACCAAAAAAAAAAAAAAGTCAACATCCTTTCATGAGAAAAACCCTCAAAAAGATAGGTATACCACACAATGAAAACTATATATGACAAACCCACAGGACTTGAGATGTAGCTCAGTGTCTGCTTTTTGCTTCTCATGCACAAGGCCTTGAGTTTAATCCTCAGCACCACGAAAAATAAAGAGTATCTGTTTGGCATACATGAGGCCCTGCACTACAAAGAAAAAAAGAAGAAAATGACATTGACAAACCCACAGCATACATTGACTGAATGAGTGAAAGTCAAAGCTATCTCTTATAAGGTAACGAATAAGACAACAATGTCCACTTTGACCACTTTTATTCAATGTAATATTAGAAATCTTAGCCAGAGAATAAGACAAGAAAAAGAAATAAAATGCATCCAAATAGGAAAGGATGTTTGCAGATGTGATTTTATGTATAATAAAACCTAAAGATTAGCCGGGCTCGGTGGCGCAAGCCTGTAATCCCAGCACTTAGGGAGGCTGAGACAGGAGAATCGTGAGTCCAAAGCCAGCCTCAGCAACCAGCGAGGTGCTAAGCAACTCAGTGAGACCCTGTCTCTACATAAAACACAAAATAGGGCTGGGGATGTGGCTCAGTGGTTGAGAGCCCCTGGATTCAATCTCCAGTACCAAAAAAAAAAAAAAAAAAACAACCTAAAGATTCTACCACAAAACTGTCAGAACAGATAAATTCAGTAAGGTTAAGAAAAGTAAATCAGCACACTAAAATTGGTAGTTTTTTTAATATGGCAATAATAAAACTGCTAGGAAAGAAAGCCATCCCATTCACAATAACTACAAAAAGTACCTAGGAATAAATTTAACCAAGGAAGTAAATAATCTCTAAAATAAAAACTACCAAACAGGAGCTGAGGCTGTAGCTCAGTGGTAGAGCACATGTCTAGCATGTGTGAGGCACTGGGTTTGATCCTAGGCACCATATGAAAATAAATAAATAAATAAATAGATAGATAGATAGATAGATGTATTGTATGTGTCTATCTACAACTAAAGAAAAATTTTAGGGCTGGGGTTGTGGCTCAGTGGTAGAGCACTTGCCTTGCATGTGTGAGGCCCTGGGTTCAATTCTCAGCACCACATATAAATAAATGAATAAAATAAAGGCCTATCAACAACTACAAAAAATAAAAATAAAAAAAGAAGAAAAAATTTAAAACTAAAAAACATTGATAAAATAAATTAAAGAGGAGACAAAAATGGATAGACATAGCATATTCATGGATTGGAAAAATTAATGTTAAGTTGTCCATACTATTCAAAGCAATCTACATAATTAATGGAATCTCTATCAAAATATGCATGACATTCTTCACAGAAGTAGAAAGAAAACACTCCTAAAAATCATATGGAAGCACAAAAGACCCTGAAGAGTGAAAGCAATCCTGAGCAACAACAACAACAACAAAAAGCTAGAGGCATTACAGTACCCGATTTCAACACATACTAAAAAACAATAGCAACCAAAACAGCATGGTACTGCTACAAAACAAACATATAGACCAGTGGAATAAATAGAGAAACCAGAAATAAATCTACATATTTACAGTCAACTGATTTTTAACAAAACAGCAAGAACATACATTGGAGAATGGAAAGTCTGTTTAATAAATGGTGCTAGAAATCCTGGATATTCATCTACAGAACAAAAATAAAATTAGACCCCATCTCTCACTCTACAGAAAAATTAACCCGAAATGGATCAAAAATTAAATGTAAGACATGACATGAAACTATAAGAAGAAAATATGATGGGAGCACTTCATGACATTGTTCTGGGAAAATAATTTTTTGGATATGACCCCAAAAGTGCAGGCCATGAAAGCAAAAATAGACAAATGGGATTACATCAAAATAAAATGCTTCCGCATGGCAAAAGAATAAAAAACAGTCAACAGAACAAAGATTCAACATACAAAATGGGAGATTGGGATAAAATATTTGTGAACAATTCATTTGACAATTGATTAATTTACAGAATATGTAAGGAATTCAAACAACTCAACAGAAACAAAAAATTCAATTAAAAAATTAATGAATGACCTGAATAAACATTTCTCAAAAGAATATAGCAAATGCACATGAAAAAATGCTCAGCATCACTAATCATCAAAAAAATGCAAATCAAAACAAATTGAGATCTTATTTCTTCACAGAAATAATGGATTTTATCAAAAATACAAAGCATAGGGGCTGGGATTGTAGCTCAGCGGTAGAGCGCTTGCCTCGCATGTGTGAGGCCCTGGGTTCGATCCTCAGCACCACATACAAAACAATGAAATAAAGACATTGTGTCCATCTACAGCTAAAAAAATATTTAAAAAAAAAAAAAAAAAAATACAAAGCATAACAAATATTTGCCAAGATGTAGAGAAAGGGGAATTTGTATACATTGTTAGTGGGAAAGTAAATTAGTACAGCCATTATGGAAAACAGTATGGTGGTTCCTCAGAAAATGAGAAATTGAACCACCATATAATCCAGCTATCCTACTCCTGGGTATATATCCAAACATATCAAAATCAGTTTGTTAAAGAGACATTTGCAGTTGCATGTTTATTGCAGCATTGTTCACAATAGCCAAGATATAGAATCAATTGAGGTGTCTATCAATGTATGAATGAATACTGGAGGTATAGCTCAGTGACAGAGTGTTTACCTAGCATGTGCTAGGCCATCCCCAGCACTGAGAAGGAGAAAGAAGAGGAGGAAGATGATGATGACAAGGACGAGGAGGAGGAAGAAGAGGAGGAGGAGGGTGTGGAGGATGAGAGAAAAAACATGAGGGACATTGATGAATAAAGAAATTGTGTAATATATACACAATGGTGTATTATTCAGCAATTAGAATGAAATCTGCCATTTGCAGCAACATGGATGGAACTGGAGGACATTATATTAGGTGAAACAAATCAGGCACAGAAAGACAAATACTGCCCATTCTCAGTTACATGAGGAAGCTAAAAATTTGATCTCAAAGAGGTCAAGAATCAAAAAGTGGTCACCAGTGCCTGAGAAGGGTTTCAGAGTAGAAGGGAAGGAGGGAGAGAAGATGACTATCTAGTAAATGGGTGCAGTTGGATAGGAAGAATAGTGTTCCTAACGTTCTCCAGCACAGTAAGATAACTGGTGAACAACAATTATAATACTTCAAAATAGCCAGTAGAGAGGATTTTGAATGTTCCCAACACTGAGAAATGAAAATGTATGAAGTGATAGATATGTCAATTATCCCAATCTAATCATTACACATTGAGTACATGTAATGGAATGTCACACTGTATCCCAAAATATGTATAATTACTACATGAATATTAAAATTAAAAATATATAAAAATACAAGATTATTTTTTAAAAAACAAATTTTGTCTGAGGAGACTTCTGAGGGATTTGATAATTGGGAACTGAGCTGCTGCCCAAACAGAAGACTTCTCTAGAAAATTGACCATGAATGCCAGGCACAATGGTGCACACATGTAACCCAGCAGCTTGGGAGGCTGGGGTAGGAGGATCGCAAGTACAAAGCCAGCCTCAGCAACTTAGCAAGGCCCTAAGCAACTTCACAAGACCCTGTCCCAAAATAAAAAATAAAAAGGGCTGAGGATATGGCTCAGTGGTTAAGGACCCTAGGTTTAATCCCCAGTACCAAAAGAAAATTAACCATGAGGTGAAAGAAGAGGAGGAATATGAGAAGGAGGAGGAATAAGGAAAAGAGTAGGGGCAGGGTTATAACTCAGTTGGTAGAGTGGTTGCCTAGCATGCACAAGGCCCTGGGTTCGATCCCCAGCACCATCAAAAAAAAGAATAAGAGTAGAAGAGAAAGAAGAAGCTATTCTCATGTAAAAGACAATGTGAGTGAGATGAATCATTGCCTCAGAAGGTAGTATCACACTTTTCCTTACTTTCATTTTTATTATAGCATTCTTCCACCCTTCATTACTGAATATCAGGATAACAGTGAAGAAAACACTACATATACACATTCCTTTTTGATCGGCTTCTCTGCTTGGTCTCTTTGGTTACTAACTTAACATCTTACTTCTACCCTGAGTACATTCTCATAACTTCAATAATTGTGTTCTCAGTTGGTCCATCCTTCATTCAGGTCCATGTTGAAACTACTCCTTCCACAGTCACAGACTTCTAACTCTGGTTTGCTCCTGTTGCAGGTTTCTGAAGAATCAAGGCCTTTCACTCTGAGACCATTAGAAGTTGCATGCAAACAGAAACCTCATCTACCTTATTAGTCACTGTATCTCAGAGCCTGTCGTGGTGCTCAGCATCATAATAGGGACTAAAAAGAATCCTTGTGGAGTGTATGGTCCTTCACTGGCAGACATTCTTTTCACAGTCCTATCTTCTACATGACCTGCCTTGATGAAATGGCCCCTTGAAAGTTGTGGATTGAATCTGACTTAACTTTCCTATGTACATAATTAAATATACCAAAATGAATCTCCACATGATGTACAACCACAAGACTGGGATCCCAACTAGAATAAGCTATACTCAACATTTGTATAAATATGTCAAAATATAATCTAGTGTCATATATAACTAAAAACAACAAATAAAAAGTTTTATCTATAAAAAGAAAGTTGTTGACAAGTGTGATGGTGTACATCTGTAATGCCAGCCGCTCAGGAGGTCGAAGCAGGAGGATTGTGAGTTCAAAGCCAGGCTCACCAAAAGTGAGATGCTACGCAACCCAGTGAGACTCTGTCTCTAAATAAAATACAAAATAGGGCTGGGAATGTGGCTCAGTAGTCGAGTACCCCTGAGTTCAATCCCTGATACCCTCCCCCTCAAAAAAGGAAGTTGTTGGTTTTAATATATAACCCTTTCCCTTTTCTCTTGTCCTTTTCCCAGTTTTTCCTGAGACTCCATCTTCTTCTATCCCATCTGATTACTATTTCTCCTTACTCTTAGGTTTGCTCAGACCTTCTAAACCCACATACAGAAGCTTCCATTCTGTTTCTTTGTCCTGTCTTGTGTAGTATCCAAATCCACAGACATATCCTGCCCACTGCCCACCACAATATTCTCTGCATAGCTAGCATCTTCATGACATCTCAGATTTCTCTTCAGCCCTTTGGCATAAACATTAATATATGTAAAACACATTTTCATTTTTTCATTGTGTATAGGGGAAGGTAGGAGAGGGAAAGAAGTAGAGAAGCTAGCCATAGAGAAGAATGTCACTCAAGATCTTCTGTAGTGACTAGTGACAAAATACCTCAATTTTAAAATAAATATTTACATTTCTGACCCTGAAGCTACTTATACTTTATTTCATGACTTGCTTACTCAAACCACTGAACATTGGTATGAGGCATAGATTCCAAAATATAATCCATTCTAGAATTTTACTTGATTCTATAGTTCTTGATAAAAATATAGAATTATACATGTAAATATATGTACTGTATAAAAAATTGTATGATCAAACCTTGATCTTTCATTGATCAATACCTAAAACGGAAAAACTATTCTGCATGGAGAAAAAATTTCTCCATTTCCCTACTTATAACATCATGAAATCATGAGACTTATTTTGACATTTTTATCATATATATTTACTAATATTCTATCTTATTTCAAAAAGGGACTAGATAGGAAATAATTCTTAGCTTACTGTTATCCATCAGAAATAGCATCTTTTTGCAACTAGCTTTCTATAACCCAAAATGTATCCCAGTTTTATTTCCTTTTATCTCTTTTGTCCTGATATATTTCATATTTCATTGTAATGTCATACCAAACTTTAAAAGGTACACGAAGATATACATAACAAGAGTACATAGTAAGAGCCACTGTAGCTTTGTAAACTTAAAAACATACAACCAAATATGCTCATTAGAATGAGAATAAACAAACTATGGTGATCTATGTTAGCAAATACTATGTAACCATTAAGAAGAATGCAGTACATCTATGTCTAAGATATGTCTATGAGGGCTGGGGCTGTAGCTCAGTGGAAGAGCACTTGCCTAGCATGCGTGAGGCACTGGGTTCGATCCTCAGCACCACACATAAATAATAAACGAGTAAAATAAAGATCCATCAACAACTAAAAAATATTTTTAAAAATATATGTCTATGAAACAGCATTAAATGAAAAAACAAAAGTGAAAAGTACATATAGCAGAATCTCATTTTTCCCCAAGAAATTGCTATATCTATCTTATAGATGCAAATATTTTTCTAGAAGAATAACTAATAAAAAATAATAGTTATATGTTTATAAGGAGAGAATAGGAATTAGAGACTAAAGGAAGGGATAAGTTTACTTACATATTTTCTATATGGTTTGAAGTCTTCACTACATACAAATATACAACTATTATCAATATTATTATTTAAAAGATAACTTGCTTCACTCAAACCAATAGCTCTGTGCCCTACAAATAGACTTATTATCAGAATATGTTGTTTGATTATAGAAACTTGTTTGACTTAAACCATTCTTTTTTATCACTATAAGATTTTGTATGCTTCCTATGTTAAGTATTTGGCAGTGCTGTAGCTATAGTTCATAAATTTTTTAATATTGCAGTTTTCAGTACTAAATAAAACACAAGGAAACACAATTATGAATCAAGCTATTTCTGCTGATGAATAATCAAACTCAACTCTTTGAGGGTTGGGGGTATATATAGTTCAGCAGTAAAGTACTTGACTAGCATGCAAGAAGTCCTGGGTTTGATCCCTGGAACCAGGGAAAAAGAAAAGAATCTCAACTAGGCAATGCCTTTCTTATTTTTTACTCTTTTAGAAACACATATAAATTATACAAATTAATCATATTGTGACATTTCCATACGTTCATATATCATGCATTGATCCTGTCCACCCTCCCTTCTATTCTCTCTCTCTCCTCTCTTTCCCATCCCCCAGTCCCTTTCCCAGTCTCTAACAACCCCTATCCTACTTTGAAGTCATCTTTTAAAATTTCTATATATGAGAGAAAATATGTGATACTTGTCTTTCTGTGTCTAATTTCAATCAACATGATATCCTCCAGTTCCATCCATGTTCTTACAAATGATAGGATTTAATTCCTCTTTGTGGCTTAATAATGTCCCCTTGTATATTATACCTTATTTTCTTTCGGCATTGATCTGTTAACAAATACCTAGAGTGATTTCAAATCTTAGCTATTGTGAATAGTGTCACAATAAACATGGGCATGCAGGTATCTCTTTGATAAGCTCACTTCATTTCCTTCAGGTATATACCCAGGAATGAGACAGCTGGATCAGAGAGTAGTTCAATTTCTTGTTTTTTGAGAAAATTCCATATTGTTTTCCATAGTGACTGTACTAATACACATTCCCACCAACAGTATATAAGTTCCCTTTTTCCAAATCCTCACAAGCATTTACTTTTTTTAATAATAGCCATTCTAACTGGGATGAAGTTGAATCTCAGTGTGGTTTAGATGTGTAATTCCTTGATGGCTGATGATGTTGAACATTTTTCTTATATTTATTAGCCATTTGTACTTCTTTTGAGAAGTGTTTATTCAGGTCATTTGCCCATTTCTTTTTTACTGGACTACTTTTTTGTTGTTGTTACATTTTTTGAGTTATTTAAATATCCTGGATGTTAATCTTCTGCCACATGAATATGTGGCAAGGATTTTCTCCCATTCTGTAGGCTTTCTATTCACTCTTTCAATTGTTTCCTTAGCTGTACAGAAGCTTTTTAATTTGACATATCCTATTTGTCAATTCTTCATTTTATTTCCTGAGATATTAAAGTCCTATCCAGGAAATTACTGCTCATGCCAATATCACGAGTTGTTTCTCCTGTTTTCTCCTAGTACTTTCAAAGTTTCAGGTCTTACATTAAGGTCTTGGATTCATACTGAGTTGATTTTTGTACAGGCTGAGTAACAGAAGTCTATTTTCAATCTTCTAAATGTGAATATCCAATTTTCCCAGAACCATTTGTTGAAGAGGCTGTGCTTTCTCCAGTATGTGTTTTTGGGATCTTTATTGAGAATCAGTTGCATGCATTTATTTCTGGGTCCTCTGTTCTGTTCCATTGGTACAGGTGTCTATTTTTGTGCTAACATCATGCTGTTCTGTTACTATGGCTCTGTAATATGTTTTTGAAATAAAGTATTGTGAAGCCTCCAGCATGCTTTTTTTTAAGGATTGCTTTAGCTAGTTGAGGTCTTTTGTTGTTCCCTATGAATTTTAGGGTTGTTTTTTCTGGGTCTGTGAAGATATTCAGTAGCTTTCTTTTAAAATATCCCCAAAAGATAAAAATCTTAAATGCTAATCCTTGGTAAACATTTAAATGATTTATGCAGTGTTATACCCCTCAAACCAATGACATTCCTTAAACAAAAAAACTGGCTAAAATTGACTTATTATTTGAAGTTATTATTTAAAATATTTAGATTCTTTCTGAAGGTTGGGATACAAATAAGTCAACATACATTGCTTTTTTAAACATAAAACCACAATAC
>PVHX01030576.1:0-15733 GCA_004024805.1 Geosciurus inauris | reverse complement strand
GATCATGGTGCACTAGTGTTTTAATATGCTTTTGTATGCTAATTGCCAAAATTTTGTTGAGAATTTTTGCATCTAAATTCATCAGGGATATTGGTCTGAAATTTTCCTTTTTTGACTTGTCTCTGTCTGATTTTGGAATCAAGGTGATACTAGCCTCATAGAATGAGTTTGGAAGGGTTCCTTCCCTTTCTATTTTGTGGAATAATTTGAGTAGTATTGGAGTTAGTTCTTCTTTGTAGGTTTGTAGAACTCGGCTGAGAATCCATCTGGTCCAGGGCTTCTCTTGGTTGGAAGGCTCTTGATGGTATCTTCTATTTTCTTGCTTGTAATTGATCTGTTTAAGTCATGAATGTCCTCCTAGTTCAGTTTGGGTAGGTCATATGTCTCTAGGAATTTGTTGGTGTCTTCAGGGTTTTCTATTTTACTAGAATATAAGTTTTCAAAATAGTTTCCGATTATCCTCTGATTTCAGCAGGGTCTGTTGTAATATTTCCTTTTCCATCACAATTTTGGTAATTTGGGTTTTCTTTCTCCTTCTTTTTGTTAGGGTGGCTAAGGGTTTGTCAATTTTGTTTATTTTTTTGAAGAACCAGCTTTTTGTTTTATCAATTTTTTGAATTGTTTCTTGTGTTTCAATTTCATTGATTTCAGCCCTGATTATAATTATTTCCTGAATTCTACTTCTTTTGGTGTTATTGTGTTCTTCTTTTTCTAGGGCTTTGAGTTGTAGTGTCAAGTCACTGATCTGTTGACTTTTACATATTTGAATATATGAGCTTAGTGCAATGAACTTTCCTCTTAGCACTGCCTTAATAGTGTCCCAGAGATTTTGCTATGTTGTATCAGAATTCTCATTTACCTCCAAGAATGTTTTTATCACCTCCCTGATGTCTTCTGTTACCCATGCATTGTTCAATAGGAAATTGTTGAGTCTCCAGGTGTTGTGGTGGCTTCTTTTTTTTTTTTAACTATTTTTAACTTCTAGTTTCATTCCATTATAGTCAGATAGAATGCAGGGTAGTATCTCTATTTTTTTGTATTTACTAAGACTTGCTTTGTAGCATAGCACATGATGTATTTTGGAAAGGATCCATGTGCTGCTGAGAAAAACATGTATTTGCTTATTGAAGGATGGAATATTCTATATATATTCATTAAGTCTAGACCATTGATTGTTCTATTGAGTCTTGCTGATTCTTTGTTTAGTTTTTGCTTGGAAGATCTATCCATTGGCGACAGAGTTGTGTTGAAGTCACCCAATAATATTGTGTTGGGGTCTATTTGATTCTTGAATTTGAGAAGAGTTTGTTTGACAAACATGGCTGCCCCATTGTTTGGGGCATAGATATTTAAGATTGTTATGTCTTGTTGATGTATGATTCCTTTTTGCAGTATGAAATGACCTTCTTTATCCCTTTTCACTAACTTTGGTTTGAAGTCCACTTTGTCTGAAATGAGGATGGAAACTTCTGCTTGTTTACGTAGTCCATGTGAGAGATTTTTTTCCATCCTTTTCATCCTTTCACCTTCAGTCTGTGGGTATCTCTATGAGATGAGTCTCTTGGAGGCAGCATATTGTTTTTTTTTGTTGTTGTTGTTTTTTGTTTTTTATCCAATCTGCCAGTCTGTGTCTTTTAATTGACATTCAATGTTATTATGGAGACATGGTTTGTATTCCCAGACATTTTGGTTTATTCTTAGTTTTTAACTTGACTGGGTTTCTCCTTTGATTGGTCTTTCCTTTAGTGTAGCTCTTCCCTCTGCAAGTTGTTATTGTTGTTTTTCATTTCCTCCTCATGGAATAATTTGCCAAGAATATTCTTTAGTGCTGGCTTTCTTGCTGTGAATTCTTTTAATTTTTGTTTTTCTTGGAAGGTTTTTATTTCATCAACAAACCTAAAGCTTAATTTTGCTGGATATAAGATTCTTGGTTGGCATCCACTGTCTTTTTGCACTTGGTATATGTTGTCCACAATCTTCTTGCTCTCAGGGTCTGGGTTGAGAAGTCTGCAGTGATCCTAATTGGCTTCCCCCTATATAAAATCAAGTTCCTTTCTCTTGTGGCTTTTAAGATTCTCTCCTTATTCTGAATGTTAGGCATTTTCACTTTGATGTGCCTTGGTATAGATCTGTTGTGATTTGGTACATTTGTTGTCCTGTAAGCCTATTGAATTTGATTCTCCAACTCAATCTTCATGTTTGGAAAATTTTCAGATATTATTTCATTGAATAGATTGCTCATTCCTTTGGTTTGGAATTCTATGCCTTCCTCTATCCCAATAATTCTTAGATTTGGTCTTTTAATGTTATCCCATAATTCTTGAATGTTCTGTTCATGGTTTCTTACTGTCTTCACTGTGCGGTCAACTCTATTCTCAAAGTTAAATATTTTGTCTTTAGTATCTGAGGTTCTGTCTTCCAATTGTTCTAATCTGTTGGTGATGCTTTGTATTGAGTTTTTTATTTGGTTTATTGTTTCTTTCATTTCAAGGATTTCTGTTTGGTTCCTTTTCAGAATCTCTACCTCTTTATTAAAGTGATCTTTTAGTTCATATATTTGCCTATGTATCTCTCTATCAAAATGATCTTTCACTGTCTGAGCTTGCTGTATTATATCATTCTTTAAGTCACAGAACATTTTAATTATGTACATCCTGAACTCCTGTTCTGTCATTTCTTCTGCTGTACTGACCATGGATTCTAATAATGTAGTATCTTGGTTTGTTTGAGGCATTTTCTTCCCTTGTTTTTTCTTGGTGTTTGTGTGTCTTTCCTTCTATCTCTGCTGATCCAAGGTGTTACAGTTTTTATTCCTATAGGGTTATAGTTTCCCTGCAGGGTTTCAATACCTCTCCTTTAAAGGGGAGACCAATATTGATTGATCTCAATACAAACAATATATAGTTTCAAACCAAGTAGCTCCTATAGCTCCTAAATACATTTACAGTTTAGTCACAATATACAACAATTATGAGTTCCTTTAACATCTATTATGTAAACAATAGTTTTTCACAAGGGTCTATAGTTTCTGTTGGTGGGCTAGAGAAACTTGAGGGTAGCGGGTAGAATAGAATGATAGGGCAGTAGAAAGTGAGGATATGGTTATTAGATCTTAGAAAGCATGAAAATGGAATCCAAGAGAAATTGGCTATTCATAGAAAGAGTGAAAGAGAGGTGGGGAAGACAAATAAGGTGGAAGAAAAGAGAGTACATCTAGTGAGGACACATGATAGTAAGAAAAATAAAACATATGCAAGTGAGAGTTACAAGACTATATAATACCAGTCTAGTGTACTCTTCAGGTTTCCCAGTCTACCGTATCCTACTGTATAACAAATACTTGGTTTCACAACTGTTGGGGACTAGAGGGCGGGACAAAAGTGAGAGAGAAGAGTGGAAAGGAAAAAAGAAAAGAAAAGAAGAAAAGAGCAGAGATTAAACAAAAAGATTAAACAAAAGGAATATTAGGAGGAATAGATAAAGGATAAAGTAAGAAATAAGAATAAAAAAATAAAAATAAATATATAAAAAGTCTCAATGTAAATAAACAGGATTGCTTCCTTTCACCTCCAGTAGGTGGAGTTGTTTGTTGCTTACTGGAATTTCCCCGCTCTGGTGAGGAATGTTGTAGGTGGGAGTCTCACAAAGAAGCCATATCCTTCAGCAACAGGGTGAAGGGCTGGACCACTGGTGGTCTTGGATGCAGTAGAGATGCTGTTTCACGGAGTGCTGTTTTGAAGTAAGATTTTGTCCCCAGATGCTGTCCAGCATCCCTTGGTGTAGGAAGTTCTGCCCTGGTAGATTAAAATCCACAAAGAACAGAAGCTGGGGATCCTGTGCGGGAGCCATTTGTCCACAGGAGCAACTGTTAGGGATCCTGCATGATTGGGTGGGTGCTGGAGCCAGGTACCCCTTGTAGAAGCAGGCCCTGCCCACCCAGGGTGGATCCTGGGCTCAAGCCCTGGGCTGGGGAGCCCTGTGCTGGGGACCCATGACGCAGCTGTGTTCCACCACTCATAGCTGAAGTCACACTGCTTGTGGTAATTGCCACTGCCTGGTGGCCCTGTGTACATGCACGAGTGAAATTCTTGCTGGGGATGATGAGCTGTAGGATGATGTCAAGAATCTGACTGGGAGATGGTATTTCCACTACTTTAAACTCCAGTTCTGGAAAGACTCTGACCGCGGCATCTGTCTAGGCCGCCATCTTGGAGCTGAAATGTGGGTAAACTATTGTTGAGAGAGATGTGTTAAAATCACTCAGTATTAGTGTATTTTGGTGTGATGGTTTATATTGGGTGAAGTCTCTTTTCTGTATGTAGATACATTGACATTTGGGGCATAAATATTTACAATCATCATATTGTGTTGTTGGATGATTCTCTTAACCAGTATGAAGTGACATTCTTTGTCTCTTCTAATTAAGTTTGGCTTGAATTCTACTTTGATATGATAATAGCTCCTTTTGCTTGTTTTCAGTCTCTGTCTGCTTGGTGCATTTTTTTCCATCCTTTCATCTTCAGCCTGTAGATGTCTTTGCTTGTAAGGCGAGTCTCTTATATAAGTAATGAATGATTGGTTCTTGTTTTATATTCCATTTTACCAATCTGTATTTTTATCAGATTTTGGATAATTTATATTCAATGTTATTATATAATGATGATTTTTATTTAAAGCCATTTTGATTATTTGTAATGCTTGCTTTAGATTTCATTCTTCAAGTATTATTCTAGTGATATTCATCCATACAGCAGTTTGATGTCTATTTCTCATTTCTTCTCTTAGAGATAGTACATTATGATTGTAGTTCTGGATTAGTGGTTATGAATTCTTTTTGTTTCTGCTTTACTTGGAAGGTTTTTATTTCATCATCAATTCTGAAGAATAGTTTTTCTGTAAATGGTAATCTTTCTTGGCATCTGTTTTCTTTCCGGGATTGGAATATTATTTCAAGTCCTACAGACTTTTAGGGTCTGGGCTGAAAATTAGCAGAATTTCTAATTGGCTTACATGTAAATTTGACCCCTTATTCTTTCTCAGTTCTAAAAAGTTATCCTTATTCTACATATTATTTATTTTAGTTATACTATGTCTTAAAATAATATTTTTTGATCTTGCTTTTTTGAGGTTCTAAATGTCTATCATTTGGATTTCCATCCCATTACTAAGGTTTACAAAATTTTCCAATATTATATCATTGAAACAAATAGTGCATTCCTTCAGTTGGTAGATTTGTACCTTCATCTATTTCAATAATTCTTACATTTGATCTGTTGATGTTATCCCAGATTTCTTTTGTATTCTGTTTATTATTTCAATATCTTCTCTTTATCACCAACTTTATTTCCAATATTATGTACTTTGTCTTTGAAGACCGAGAGTCTGTCTTCTATGTGATCTAATCTATTGGTGATATATTCAACTGGAGTTTTAATTTGATTTATTGAGTTTTTCATTTCTAATATTTGTTCTTTTTCCCAAATCTCCCTTTAAGTGAGCTTTCATTTTCTGTATATTCTCTCTAAATTTATTTCTTATAGCTTTTGCCTCATTGAACATTTTTTCACTACAAGTTTTCTAAATTCTTTCTCCAACTTTTCCTCCCCTGTGGTGTAAATGAGATCAGTTGTTAAAATGTTGTTGTCTGTTTGGGGTTATTTGTTTCTTTGCTTTGTCATTTTTATGTCTACCCATCTACTTTTATGTCTACCCGTCTACTACCCTGCTCTACTTTTATGCAAATGATTCTAGTGAGCTTCTTTCTCTTAAGTGCCCCAGATCTATAGCCATCCCACCCTCAATGTGCCTCATCTTGTCTTAAGTGCTCCAGGCTGGGCAAATGCCAGGAATTGATACTCCCACTCAGTATGCGTCCACAGCTGTTCCCAGTGTTAGCGCCACTTTTAGAGAAGATACTAAACCCTATTAAATCCAATCACTTCTGAGGAAACCCATTTACCAATAAACCTTAGGAAAATTAAATTATTGAAAATAGTCTCCATAGTTCTTCTCATTTGGGTATAACATTGTAGCAATGTTCTGGAGAAAGGCCCAGGAGCCAGTGCTGGATATTGGTTCCCACTTCTCTCTCTGAGTAGATTGGTGCCAGGTATAAGCATACACTCACTGCCTCTGCTCTCAAAGGGGTAGCCTCTTTTGGGTTCTGAGCCCCCTTCTCAGCCACACACCCCACCTAGGGCTTGCACAGAGTGCAGCCTCAATTTGCCACTGCTAAATTATGCTGCTGCCACCTCTACAGTAGAAGGAGGTGGAAAGACACTGTTGGAAGTACTCAGTCTAGAGCATTCTCATGCTGCAGTTTCTTCAGGAATCCCTACAGGGAGGATTTGGCCTCTTATCATATTCTATTAACTCCTGTTATATGTAGCATATTCCTCTATGGTATCTAGAAGTTTTAAATTTATCTTCTCTTCTTCATGTGTGACAAGAAGTGGCTGTTGGTTTTTTATTTTCTTAGGCAACAGTTAGGAGAGTGACTGAAAGGGAAAAAGAAGAAAATGAATATGGACTGTCTAGGCCGTCATCTTGGAACCGCCCTACAAAGAAGATATCCAAATTGCCAATATATACTTTCAAAAGTTCTTAAAGATAGGAATCAGTAGAGAAATGCAAATCAAAAACATGTTAAGATACTACTAAAAGCCCAGAATTATCAAAATGAGAAAAGATGGGAAATATTCTCATACATTTGTATAACCTCTTTGCAAAACTGTCAACTGCAAAATGTCAACATATGCATATTTTATGACCCGGCCATACCAATCACACCATAAAGGTCTTTGAGAATTCTAGCTTTATCAAAAGGAAATCATCTTAATAAAGCAAATTAAGGCAAAAAAACAAAAAAGAAAATGAATGTGGAATTCTTATATCCTTCCTTTATCTTAAGGATTATACTAATTAATCATGTGGAACACTTCCCAAACATAGTTGTTTCATATATATTTGTCTACTTTGGTCATCGTTTATTCTTGACAGGTTAGATATAGTATTTCAGAATATATACACTTAATGTTAATCAAATCAAAGTTCATATAAGTTATCAAAATAAGAACTTTGTTTTATTAGTCATTAATTTGTAGTGTTCACATCTATTTGGTCATTCCTCCTTAAATTATAAAAATAGTCTTATAGGGAAACTGACCAATGCAGTAAATATACAATTTTTTATGGCATTAAATTCAACTCTGATATCACAAATTGATTTCAAAATGACACTGTAATTATTATAATGTATAGCAACTAAACTAATAGAAAACCATTTCATGTTAATGTATAGAAAGACTTATTTGGGGGGACTGGTGATTAATCCCAAAGGCATTTAACCAGTGAGCCTTATTCCCAACCTGTTTTTTATTTTTTACTTTGAGAGAGGGTCTCACAAATTTGCTTAGGGCCTTATTATATTGGTAAGGTTGGCTTTGAATTTGTCATCCTCCTGCCTCAGCCTCCCAATATTATTAGGTTGAAAATATTCTCATGGTATGATACTCTCTCAAAATGCCATATAGCAGAAGTGTGCTACAGTTAAGAGTCAGTTAGCTGATCACAAGAATTAAACAAACAGTATCCCATACTATACTGTTATGCTAAACTATGAATTTTTATAGTTCTGTTATATTAATGTTTATTCAGTTTAAGATATTTTTAACTTAAATGGATTTACTAGAATACAACTCAATTTTAAGTCAAGGAACACAGGTGTATGGAAACTCAAAGGATCAAGCATAACCAAAACAACATTTGAAAAAATGATTCCAGTTTAAGGACTGACACTTCCTGAAATCAGAACACACTTCAAAGTTGCAATAGTCAAATCTGTGTGGTAATGTAATAATGGACACATAGATTAATGAATATAATTTAGAATACCAAAATAAATCTTCACATTTATGGTTAGTTGATTGGCTAAATGGTGTCAAAATATATCAATGATGAAAGAATAGTGTTTTTGTTTTTCTTTCTTAATAAATGTTTTTGGAGAAATGAGTTATCCACCATGAAAAGAGTAGATAAAATCCCTATATATGGATCTAATTTGAAATAACTACAGCAATCTTGCTCATATTCATGATCTTGTCCACAGTATAACATTGCATGCATTTCAAACTCTACAAGGGAAAGAAAATCAGTAAGATAGTCAAGAATTTTGTTCTGGCCACACATGCCTGAACTGTTTGTTTTGCTTGTTTGTTCTTTTTAGATACACATGATAGTAGAATTTATTTTGACATATTATACATATAAGGAGTGTAACTTATTCTAATTAAGATTCTTTCTTGTGCTTGACATGTTGTGGAGTTACAGTGGCCATGTGTTTATATACAAATGTAGGAAAGTTATGTCTGATTCATTCTACTGCCTTTCCCATTCCCATCTCCCTTCACTTCATTCCTCTTTGCTAATCCAATTAATATCTATTCTTCCCTCCCTCACATATTGTATGTTAGCATCCAAATAGCAGAGAGAACATTCAGCCTTTGGTTTTGGGGACTGGTTTATTTCACTTAACATAATATTGTCTAGTTCTAACCATTTATTGGCAAAAGCCATAATTGCATTCTTTTTAAGGCTGAGAAATATTCTATTGTGTGTATATACCACATTTTCTTTATCCATTCATCTTTTGAAGAGCACCTAGGTTAGTTTCATAGCTTAGCTATTGTGAATTGAGCTTCTATAAACATTAATGTGGCTGTGCCTCTGAAGTATGCTGATTTTAACTCCTTTGGGTATATACCAAGGAGTGGAATAACTGGGTCAAATGGTGGTTTCATTACAAGTTTTCTGAGGAATCTTCATACTGCTTTCCAGAGTGGTTACACCAATTTGAAGTCCCACCAGCAATGTATGAATATCCCTTTTCCCTCACATCCTTGCCAACATTTATTGTTACTTATATTTTTGATAATTGCAATTCTGACTGGAATAAAATTGGATTTCAGTACAGTTTTAATTTGTATTTCTCTAATTCCTAGAGATGTTCAATGTTTTTTCATATACTTGTTGATCATCTGTATTTCTTCTTCTGTGACATGCCTGTTCAATTCCTTTGCTCATTTGTTGATTGGTTTATTTGTTTTATGGTGTCAAGTGTTTTGAATTCTTTATGCTGTATCTGAGGTGTAGATGGAAAAGATTTTCTCCCATTCTGTAGGCTGTCTTCTCATTCTTTTTTTTTTAAATGTTTATTTATTAGTTGTAGGTGACAGAATATCTTTATTTTATTTTTATGTGGTGCTGAGGATCGAACCCAGTGCCTTATGCATGCTAGGTGAGCACGCTACCACTGCGCCATAATCCCAGCCCCTGTCTTCTCATTCTTGATATTTTTCCATTGTTGTTAAGAAGCTTCTAAGTTTGATACTATCCAATTTATTGATTTTTTATTTTATTTCTTATGCTGTTGGAGTCTTATTGAGGATGTAGATTCCAAAGTTTACATGATGACATGATGGCAAGTTGGGCTTACGTTTTCTTCTAGTAGGCACAGTTTCTCTGGCTTAATGCTTAAGTCCTTGATCAACGTGAGTTGCATTTTGTGCAGGGTGAGAGAGTAAAGGTTCAATTTCTTTCTGCTACATATGGATTTTTTAAAATAAATCATTAAGTTAAATGAAGCTTGCAATAAATGATTGAATATGTTCAATTTGACTTGGGCAATGCATGGATGTGAATGCCTTCCCTGTTTTTCTCTTCTGTATCTCTTCTTTAGACTTTGTAAATATTTTCTCCCAATGTTTCATTCATTTGTTAATTTTATCCATAATTTTATAGAATCAAATATTTTTCTATATAATCATTTTTTTATTTTCTCTTATTTTTCACCATGTGTTACTTCTTCAATTTTTTCTTAAATCATCTTGCCTATCCTTTGGATACAAAGATAGTGTTCTAATTCAAGGAATTACATGACATCACCTTAGTGATAGTATATTAATGGAAATATAATTTTACATGTGAGGTTGAGATATGCTAAATTTTTATTTATATAAGAAATAAATTTTCTCAAAACTATTTATTATCCAGTCTAGCATTTCTCTATTTCACTGTACTACTAAATTTATCATGAAATTTCCATATATATGTGTGTATTTGCCTCTGAGCACTCTATTTTGTTAAATTGTTCTATTTTTTTCCATTTGAAATTAATTTACACAAAATAATTATACACAAAAATGGGTTACAATGTGATGTTTTAATATATGCAAACAACATGTAATGATTTGATTAGACTAATTGGCATATATATCACATTAAACATTTAACATTTATCTGTGTTTTGGAGCATCCACATTCCTCTTATATATTTTGAAATATACACGTAACTGTTATCAACCATAGTTATCCCACTGTGCTATAGAATATTAGTGGTTATACCTTCTATTCAGGTATAACCTGTAGAGAGTCATCCATGGGCTGGGTGTGAACTATTGGCATCCCAGCCAGTGAGGCGAGAGGTCTAGCATTGTGAACTCCCGTGGCACCCCCACAGAGATAGACCATCTGATGCAGGTGAATTTTCCACTTAGCTCTGCCAAAGATCCCACACAGCACCGAAGATGGGTTGACCTACTGGAGCAGCACAGTCCCTCTGAGATGGGTGTAACCTGCCAAGATGCCAATCAACCTGCCAACTGCAAGACATCACAAAGTGAGACTCTGCCTTTGAAACCTTATCCCTGCCTTTGATGTTTCCCCTTAAATAAACCATGGGAGCCATTTTCTTATCGTCTAGCTCCAGCTCCATAGTGGACAGGACCTATTAGGGGATCCAACTTTTGAAACTATCTTTCTGACTTTGTATTTTGTTCTTTACTGAATATTCTAGACTTTAATTTCTCACATGGCTTACATCTTCTTTGGCAGGAAGAAGAACCCCTCAAAGAGAAGGTGGCCATCTCTCCTTAATAACCTTTTCCTGGTTAACCATCCTTTATCAATTTCTTGTACTTTTTTTCAATATTAGTTTTATTCATTCATTTTTATCCTTATATGTACATTTTAGAATATGTTTATCAGTTCTTCAAAATTTTCAAATGAAAATTTGGAATCACATTTTTTTTTTGGTACTGGAGTTTGAACTCAGGGACACTCAACCACTGTGCCACATCCCCAGCCCTATTTTGTGTTTTATGTAGAGACAGGGTCTCACTGAGTTGCTTATCGTCTTGCCATTGCTGAGGCTGGCTTTGAACTTGCGATTCTCCTGTCTCAGCCTCTCTAAGTGCTGGGATGGGATCACATTTAAAATATGTAGTAAATTTTAAATAAATCATTTATTTTTATTGACAAATTAAAATACATATATTTATAGTACACAACATGGGGTTTTGAAAAGTGTACATTGTGTAATGATTTAGTTAAGATAATCAACCTTTGCATTACCTCATATGTATACATATTTTTTATAGTGAGGACATTCAAAAATCTACTCTTCTAGCATTTTCAAATATGTGATACTGTTTTTAATAATAATTACCATTTTGTAAATAGATATATTGAATTTATTCTTGTCAAACTGAAATTCTGTACCCTGGATCAATATCTCACTGACCTCTCACACTAGCCTCTCATGATCACTATTTTATTCTCTGCTTCTATGAGTTTAATATTTCTTTTTAGATTCTACACATGAATGAGATCATGTGGTATTTCTCTTTCTGAGCCTTGTTTATTCTTCTTAACATAATCTCCAGTTTCATCTATGTTGTCACAAATGATAGAATTTCATTTTATCTTATGTTTTAATAGTATTCCAATGTGTATGTATAACATTTTATTTATCCATTCCTCCTTTGATGGACATCTATGCTAATTTTTTGTCCCGGAGTTTTTGAATAATTCTACAGTGAACATAGAAATATAGATTTTATTTCATTTGGCTATATAACCAGTGGTGGTATTGCTGATGTTTTTTTCATATAATATCAAAATAACATGCAAAAAAAGTAAAAATAAAAAATGAGAGTATATCAAACTAAAGAACATTTATAAAGAAAACAGAATGAAGAAACTATGAAATGGGAGAAACTATTCTCAAATTATACATCTGATAAAATAATATCAAAAATATAATGAGTTCATACAACTCAATAGTTAGAAAATTAATAACACTAAAAAATGCACCTAGAACCTTGGCAGACATTTTTTCAAAGACACACAAATGACTAAGATATATGGGAAAAGGATCAATATCACTAATCATCAGAAGAATGTAAATTAAAAGCTCAGTGTGATATCATCTTACATCAGTTAAGCTTGCTATAATCCTAAAGTCAAGTGTTAGGAAGGAAAAGGAAAAAAAAAAATGCACTTTGTCAGTAGGATTGTAAATAATATATCTATTATTTAAAAAATAATGGATTTAAAAAAATTTACAATAGAACCACTATATGGTCTGACAAATGGTTTCTTTATAGCATTAAGTCACCCCATCCTAGATCATGGGACATTTTATATAACTCTGTGTGGGTGTAATTTTTAGATTCTTTATAGTTGTTGCCACCAATGGGAATGACATCCTTTGTTTTTCTAGTTTGTTATTTCTGGGAAGTGAAATACTCTTGATTTTGCGCTTTTTTTTTTTTTTCTTTTTTTTACCAGGGATTGAACCCAGGGACCCAGAGGAGCTTCACCACTGAGCCACATCCCCAGCCCTTTTAAATATTTTATTTAGAGATAGGATCTCACTGAGTTGCTCAGGGTCTCGCTAAATTGCACCACTGCACCCAGCAGCTCTTGATATTTTTAGGTTACTTTTCTAGCTACAAATCTTTCTGAATAATCTCATTTTTAATTATTTGTCTACTGGTTTTGTTTTATTCTAAGTAGATGATTATATATACAAATAATGACAGTATTATCCTAATTTTGGGGGGGAGGATACCAGGGATTGAACTCAGAAGCACTTGACTACTGAGTCACATCCCGAGTCCTATTTTGTATTTGATTTAGAGACAAGGTCTCACTGAGTTGCTTATTGCTTCGCTTTTGCTAAGGCTAGTGTTGAACTTGCAATCCTCCTTTGTCAGCCTCCCAAGCCACTGGGATTACAGACGTGTGCCACTGTGCTCTGCTCCATTCAAAGTTTTAAAATTTTATATCTTTATCTTTATTAATACCTTTTTAAAAGTAGTTTTTTAGTTGTCAACGGACCTTTATTTTACTTATTTATTTGTGGTGCTGAGAATTGAACCCAGTTCCCCATACATGCTAGGCAAGCTCTCTACCACTGAGCCACAACCACAGCCCTTTATTAGTACCTTTCAAAATGATAGAACCACTGCTGTAATGAGGAACACTTGCAAATAAAGAAGTTGTAAGAATTAAATATAGCATAAAAGTCAAATGCTTTTATAATATGGAAATGAAGTAAAAAATAGGAATTGAATAATCATAAAAGATAGCACTTTGTGTGGGTGGTGGTATACTAGTTAATTAGGGAATTTTGAATTAAATAAAATATGCCATACATTGTCAATACTTACATGAAATTTTGGATGAAAGAGTCTATAGATAATTTGGGCTTCATTCCAAGCAATGTGTTTCCCTTAAAAGAGAAAATAAAACACTTCATCTTTGAAATATTATTGCATACAATAGTGCTTACAGATCACAATAAACATGTTAGAATATTAACTTATTATTTCACCAATTGGCAGGTTGAACAGCAGAATCTTTTTCTCCTCATTCAAATATAAATTAATTGAGATTTCTTGTAATAATATCACAATGGAAAGTTTATATAAATCACAGGAATTTAGCCAAGGAGTCTCTACCACTGAACATCATCCCCAGTTAAATTAAGGGAATTTAGACAAAGTCTAGTAAGAGATGTATATTTCTGAATAATTAGCATAAATATTTTGAGAAGAAACATGGAATAGAGTAGGTGAATGTGAAGGGAAATGATCAAAATGCCAAATGGTACATAAAAAATATATTTTTCTCCCTTGCCATAGAATTTATCTTCCCATTTCTTTGTATCAATAAACCTTAATCAATGGTATTGTCACCTTCATTGCTCAATCCCTAAACTCAAGAGTCATCTGGGATCATTTAGTTGTCCTCATCCTTTCACTATATATAATCTATCAGCAAGACATGTCAACTTTACCTCCAAAACCCATCCCAAATTCATTCATTTCCTTTCCATCTTCATTAGTTTAAGAAATCATCATCTCTAAACAATGTATATAAATATACTGTTTTCATGCTTCTCCTTTTAATATTAACAGCCAATATTCCACACCAGTCAGAAGTTTTTTTAATAATGTCTAGCAGATCATAACATTCTCCTCCTTACAACTCTCCAGTAACTTCTAGTACACTTAAAAGAAAATTCACTACTTATTGTGGTCTACAGAGCCACAATTGGTATGATTCTTCCTTTACTGAGCTCATCTTCTACTACTCTTCTCTTTGCCTACTTCAGTCAGTCACACTGGCCTTTGAAATCCTATCATGGGCCAAGCTATTCTCACCTTGGCATTGTCAGTCATTCTTGGCACATTTTCACATGCTCATACACAGGCATTACTACTTTCTACAAATTACAGTTTTACCCATAAGTATCACTGATGCGAATTGTCCTTACAATTTACATGTAAGAGCTTGTAGTTACTTTCATTGATATCATTTAGATTTACTCTTTATAATATTTAAAACTGGTACAAATTATCTTTCTTTTATTTTGTCTGTTACCACCCCTTATTTGCAAAGAGAAGCCTGCAAATCTTGTATTATTAGTTGTATTCCCAATCTATGCAGATGTTTACCTGATAATTTGTACTAATTATAAATGTCTAAAATAGTGTCAAAAGTTTTATAAACATGTGTTGAGTGAATGAATACAGAAAATGAAAGAACAAGGAAAAATGCATGTGTTAGCAAAGAAATGGAAAGAAGAAGGTAATGTGATATTGTACTTAAAGGTGAGGTTGAGGTTCAAGTATAGATGTTCAATTGTGTCATGTAACACAAAAAGATTGAAAAGGATCTAGGTAAGTGTCATTGGATTTGACTAGAATGAGGTCATTGGTGAGCTTAGAGAAACCAATTTATTTGGAATGATAAGGGAAAATCAGATTTCCAGAGAGTTAATGAGGGTATGAGTAGTGAGGAAATATAGAGTACAGGCAGAGACTATTCATTCAGAATTTAGCTGTCAAAGAAATTAAAGATAATGGACATTATTTGGAGAGAATAGAATCAAGGAAAGGTAATCACTCACCTTAAGCAAACTTTAGGAGACCCAGAAAGTTGTCAAACATAAAGCCTCATCTAACAATACTGAAATTGAGTTATCCTACACTGTTATTAGATTAGTTGATAAGTCACTATTAGAGAAAGTGATGACAATTGACATTGGAAATATTACCTATCTTTTGGTAAAATTACCAGCTGTTTGGCAGTAGCAGAGCATTAAGGCATGTGAGCTACTTTTTTTTTTTTATTTACTATTTGGAACATTTTACCAATGAATCCTAATACTCTATAGATACTAAGTGCTCAATAAATGCACATGTATATTAAAAGAAACCTATGATGAAGAAAAATATAGAGTATTTGATTAGAGAAAGGCACAGGCATATTTTTGTCTTGTTAGTTTAAGATGTTGTATAACATGACACTAGAAGAATATCATTGATATTACAGCTCTGTGGGTAAGATTTTTTTAAATTCAAAATTGTTAAAAAAAATTTCAAAG
>PVHX01030575.1:0-15733 GCA_004024805.1 Geosciurus inauris | reverse complement strand
TGTGGTACTGGGGATTGAACTCAGGGGCACTCGACCCCTGAGTCACATCCCCAGCCCTATTTTGTGTTTTATGTAGAGACAGGGTCTCACTGAGTTGCTTTGTGCCTCACTGTTGCTGAGGCTGGCTTTGAACTCGCGATCCTCCTGTCTCAGCCTCCCAAAGTGCTGGGATTACAGGCTTGAGCCACCGCGCCCGGCTTGTTGTTTGTTTTTTTTTAAGTCAGTAATCACAGGTACTCAGGAGGCTGAGACAGGAGGATTACAAGTTTTAAAACCAGCCTTAGCAACTTAGCAAGATCCTGTCTCAAAATAAAAAAAAAGGGCTAGGGATGTGGCTCAGTGGTAGAGCACCCCTGGGTTGAATCCCCAACACTACAAAAATAAATGAATGTAAACAAAACCACCCAGCTGCCCCTCCCCAGGCTGGAAGGCATGTCTGCACCAGGTGCTCACCAGGCGCTCCCCCAGGTGGCCCTGTCCCCACACTGCACGTCTATCTCCTCAATCACAGCTTCCCTTACTTCCTTAGTTACTGCTCAACAGGACCAGAAACTTCATTAGTAGCTGTTTATTGATCAATGGTTTGATATAGTTATCTCAGATCTTCAGATTTTGCCCAGAGGGAATCACAAGCATTACAAATCATTTTTCTTAAAAATAAAAAAAGGGAAAGGGATGACTTGGAAGGGGACCAACCTAACATAGTGGCACTTGAAAATAAATTAACAAAAAAAAAAATTTAATATTACCATTTATTGGTGACAAACACTAAGTTTTACTTACATTCCATGGGGAGGAAGTTCCAGCGTAAATAACGGGCAGAAGCAGTACTGAGCTCGCGGGGCTGCGTGCTCCTCACCAGGCCCAGGGCAGACCTGTGTGCAACAGCACAGCATCGACAGCCACGCAGCTGTGCACATGAACAGTCAGTCACTCTTCTCAGCCCTGCATGGAGATGCCATGAACAGCATCAAGCACTCAAGCAGAGTCAGCCTGCCGGCCTCTGTGCACGACCCTGAAGTGTAGTGAAAGCTACGTCCTCAAGAGCCAGATGGATAGACACAATTTTTTTATAATCTTTAAAACAAAGATCAAAGTTCATTTATTTAAGTCCTGTTGCATTAACAAAAATAAAAATAAAATAGAAAAGGACCAAATGATCATCTAAAGTTTAAAATTCCTAAATTGTCCAATTTATACAACTGTGGGAGACTTCATCAAGTTTTCTGAGAAGTGCAGGACTGTTTCAGCTAAGCCAGAGGGCAACAATCTGCACTACTGAAATGGTCCTGGGTTAGTCCGATAAAATAAAAACGTATAACCACATACACATGGATATGATCTTTGCCGGTTAGATTACTGATAAAGTCAGTCTCAGACAAGTTTCTAAACTGTGCTATATAACTAGATACAATTGAGAAACTCTCAAATGAAAACTTTATATAGTGTCATATCAATCAAAAGAAAATAATGAAACTAAGAAGAATACGCATCACTGTTGGAAGAGAGAGCAGTGGTTTCAGCGTGGGCTACGTGAGGTGGTGGCAGAGCACGCTAGGAAGTCAGGACGCACTGAGGAGGAAGCACTGGGTTTTCTCTGGTGCTTTTAGCTCTGGGGCCAGTCTAAGACCTCTCTCCAGCATGGCTGTCCAGGGTTGTCCCAAAGTGTCCGAGTTACCAGTATGAGGAAGGTCATGTTTGTTTCTTCTTTCAAACAGCAAAGAGAAAAAAAAAAAGAGGCCGAGCACCGAGCCGCTGGCTGGATCCCCGCGGAGCCTTTCCACTGGCAGCTGCCCTGTGCCACCAGGCCCCCTCCAAGTCGCTGTGGTCTCCATCACTGCTGCACGCGTTCTGACCGACCATGTCTCCCAGCCCACTGGACGTATCAGAAATTCCAAATTTTCAAAGCAGTTTCAATATTTTCAGTATATGTGTTGGGATTTCAAAATGGTTCATGGCCAGAAAATGTTCAGCACCTCCCACACCTTTTAAGGAAGAAAAAATGAAAATGACACCAGTTCTGAAATGAGAGAGCACCGCGCTACGGCTAAAACGCATCAGCACAGCCTGGAGGCCACCAGTGCAGGCCGCCTGGAGTGGCTGAGCTAAAGCAAAGGTTCCCTGCACACACTGCTGAGTGAAGGAAGCAGGGCAGAGGACTGTCGTCTCTGGGGGGAAAGAAAGAAAATGAGACAACTGTGTGTGTGTTGCATAAGGACACACACTGGAGAGCTACACAGAAACTAGTAAGAACGTGCACCCTGGGAGGCTGGGAAAGCAGGAGATGGGGAGGGGAGGGGCAAGGCCTGCCGCTGTGCACACTTAGAGACACTTCAGTGTTCAGCCGCATGAACACAGCACTTACTCCAACTCTAGAGCAGGCAGCACTCAGCCTAAAGAAGGTAGGGAAGAACCCACGGGGCAGGGGCAGCTTCCCCAGTAGCCAGTGGGGCGGGGTGGGCGGGCAACTCACTCACATGGACACCGGCCCGTTGCCTGTCCTTGGCGTCTCTGTACTCTGTTGGTCCAACTCAGACAGCAACTTTAAAATGTTCAGTGCAGCCTAAGGAAGAGAGAGAGGAAAGGAAAGCCATAACATCTTAAACTCTGGTCCCACCAAAGAAAATGTCTGAATTTTAAATTTGAAATACAAATTTAAAAAAATAGATTAGTTACAGTTACCTGACTGAACCACCAACTCTATTCATTTCATGGAATAATTCCTCTTAGTATCTTTAACACCTATGATGACCAGATGCCACGCATTTCCTATCCTGCTTTCAAACAAAAGCCTGCCAGGCATTTTCCTTTTTTTGGTGCCAGGGATTGAACTCAGGGGCACTCGACCACTGAGCCACATCCCCAGCCCTATTTTGTGTTGTATGTAGAGACAAGGTCTCACTGAGTTGCTTAGTGCCTCGCCATGGCTGAGGCTGGCTTTGAACTCGCGATTCTCCTGTCTCGGCCTCCCTAAGTGCTGGGATTACAGGCCTGCGCCACCGCGCCCAGCTGCATTTTCCTTTTTATTACATTATCTTCAGACATTAATTTGATGCATACGTTATGTTCCATCAAGTGAATTGCCACAGCTTAAATTTATTCACCAATTCCTTTTTTGAGTTTTAGTGTTTCTTATTAACAAATTCATCTAAACAGAACACCAAAACGAGGGACTTAATACAGCTGCCAGAACATGGACCCCGATTCCTGGTTCTGGTCACATATGAAGTGAATACGGTTAGTCTCTGGAGGAGTCCCAGGGTCCCAGTCGACCCTCAGGCCAGCGTGGGAGAGGGAAGGGAACGGCCCACTGGAGCTCATGTGTTCTTTGCTAGAGTAAGAGACCGACCCAATCAGCTAAGTCAGTCTTCACATACAGGACACCTGTCAATCAACTGTTCACAAGGTCTACAAAGAATTGCTTTCCTCTCTTCCTGAGGGCAGGAACAAGCTCCACATAACTGCCCAGTTTAACTCGCTAGCCCCTCCGCCTGGGGTAACATACCATATCGTGGCAGGACTCCACATCCTTGCCAATACCATGGCTGATCAGAGATGGCTGAGAGGAGCAATTGATAAGAGATACGAATTCGTTCTTGTTGTTCTTGGGGAAGTCTTTGTATTCAACCTGAAGGGGGAAAGAGAACTGAGGCCGGGCAGGGAGAAACAGGTGTGAGTGGGCGAGGGTGGCAGCTCGGGGCCAGCATCCGGGGGCATCCTACTTACTGTGGCCACCACCACCCACCTGATGCTCAGGGCCCAGCCCAGAATCTTACAGGAACCTAGAAGGTGTCTACTTAGGATCCCTGGCCTGGAAGAGGCTGTGTCCTTCCCTAACGGTCAAAGGGTCAGCTCAGGTGATCTACTCCGACTACTGCTAAAGGTTAGAGGCTTTGTTTTTAGGACTGCTTAGGTCTTGGAACTGTTATTACCCAAGGATAAGACCTTTCTTCTTCCCTAAAGGCTGCGATTCTGGCTGTACCTCCTTCCCTCTCTGGAGTCACCCTTCACCCACCCATCCCAAAGAACTTCATTTCACTGTCCCTTTTGTTTGCTGGGGATGGAAGCCAGGGCCTCACACGTGCTAGGCAAGTGCTCTAGTACTGAGCTCACTCCCAGCAAGAATCTGATTTTTAAAATAGGTTGCAAAGCTCATTTTCTGAGAGGAGCTCAGCCCGCCCACCTCAGGCCTAACAGTTACCTGGAATCCCTGGGCTCTGGAAAGATAGTCTAGTTGCTCAGAGGGTCTTGTGAGAGGTCCATGGGGTACGTGGCCTGAAGAGATGTTATTCTTTAAAATGGTCTCGGCTGTGGGTGAAGTGCCCCCGTACAACAATTCTCGGGCTATCATGGCAGTTACCGTGGCCTTGGCAGGATTTGGAGCTGCCCTGGTGAAATCTTTGGTGTGATGTCCTTGACTGACTCCTACGGCCTGGGCGACCTCGGGTACCATGGGAAGAATCCCAGCAGGCAGCTGCTGATGGCTAAGATAAGGCATCCTAAATTCGTCCTCTTTATTACCTGAGGAGGGACACACAGATAAACACAAACCCACAACCACTGCCAGGGGACACCACAACACTGCACCCACTGCCCGCCCCAGCTCCAGGAGGGCCATGGCTTCTGACGCTGCAGGGAGCCACTCAGTCACTCAGGAAGCATGCAATCCCAGAACCACATCTGGATCACACAAAGACCACACTTACTAGTCCCATTTTCATCCCCAGAGCCAGGTTCAAAAAAGGTTACTTTTCTTCCATCCCCTGGTTTCTTTACTGGTGTCTTAAATGGGGGGAAAGAAAGGAGGGGCGGTATGAGTACAAATCAGACCACTGCCATCTTCGTTCCTGCCACCTAAAACTACAAATCCAAACTGACCAAGGCGATAACAGGAAAACCCGAGCTGAGCCCACCCACACCCGCCCACCCACAGAACACCTAGGGCGGCTTCAGCCCTGTGCAGGCAGAGCTGGTCTCCCTCACAGCACTTGGAGGGGCTCAAGCAGAGGAAGGTGCTGGCCTGACAAAGCCGATCCAAGTGGGGAAGGAGCTTTCAGATGGAAGCCAACCATGTGTCAAGACTATTTCCTGAAGCCGGGCACGGTGGCTCAAGCCTGTAATCCCAGCACTTAGGGAGGCTGAGGCAGGAGGATCGCGAGTTCAAAGCCAGCCTCAGCAATGGCGAGGTGCTAAGCAACTCAGTGAGACCCTGTCTCTACATAAAACACAAAATGGGGCTGGGGATGTGGCTCAGCGGTCGAGTGCCCCTGAGTTCAATCCCTGGTACCAAAAAAAAAAATGACTATTTCCTGGAGCTGATACCCAATTTAGGAATTAGATGACATTTCCAAAGATAACACTTCAGGAGTGGGGGGATGTTGTTATATAAAATTTGGTCAGACAGTTTCTGAAAACTAACAAGATAAGGACACTTATGAATGCTCTACAAGATTTTTGGAATGAAAAACCCAAATAACAACTCTATGATGAGTGTTTGGGGTCCCAGTGATTAATTATGTGGCCATTATTGATACAACTGGCAGAGATAAGTGGCCAGTCCTGATTTCAGGTTTATCCCAACAGGTTGTCAGTGATAAGAAGTGAGAGTATCCAAGGCTGAGCAGGCCAAAGTGGGGTCACTTTCATCTGGTTTACAATTCACAGAAGAGAATTCCCAATCCCACAGATTTGGCCTACTATCACTGGCCCAGAAAACTCAAAGCCCACCCCACAGTTAACAGAAGTGTAAGGCTTATCAATGTTTCGCGCAGGCTTCACTTTAAGAGCACAAATGGCAGAATCACCCTCTTTAATGTCAAGCCCCATCATCCTACAAATGGACAGGAACAAGCTGCCCTCCAGCAAACACTCCACAGAGCACAATGATACCAAAAACAGTGAGTACTTGACCCCAAGCCACATCTGGAGCCCCTAAGTAGGCCAGCCCCCTCCCGAGTACACTGTATGGTCCAAACTGTTCAGAGGTTGCTGGCAGAGCTGCTCTGCTGCAGGGGGAGAGGACGCCTTGCCCTGGGCCTGCCCCACAGGTGCCAAGGTTCCCAGGGCCCCGAGCACTCACCTTTTCCTCTGACTTGAGCGCAGGTTTGGTGGGCTGAGCCTGTGGGACTTTGAAACCAAGGATCTCCAGCATGTTCTCAGCTGCGTTGCGTTTGGCCACCTTCTTGTTGGTGCCCGTTCCTTCTGCAGTGTGGTTTCCCACCTTCACCTGCACGAAGCAGTCAAAACACAGGCAGCACTTAACCTCAGCAATGAGCAGGCAGGGGCTGGCACGCTGGCCAAGGAACCTGGCAGTGGGTAGAGCTGTGTGGCATGGCTTCACAGGCTGCCCTGCAGCTTGCCTGCCCGACTCCACCAGAGCCAGTTACTAAACATCTGGGAATCTGGAGAGCTGGCCATTAAACATGGCCTTTGTGAAGCATTAGATGACATAAGCATAGAGCTATTTTAACAGGGGTAATGAATACTCAAAACTCAGTGCTTCCCACGTGACTACATTTCAACCAGCTCTGCTCCTGAGTGGCTGCTCATCATATCAATGTGAGGAAGTCTGGTATGACAGTGTGCCTGCCGGCCATCGCACATCTCCTCCCAAATCCAAGACCAGAGATGCTAAAAACTTGAAATCAGCTGTGGTGGGAATATATGTACCATAGACACCCACAAATGATACTTTTTGAGATTAAGTTGTTTACTAACAAATGCTGAACTTAAAAGTGATGGAGAAAAGGTTATTAATGCAGATTAAGTTTAAAAGCATGTGAAATCTGCAGCCATTAAACTCTACAAAAAATTGAAGTATCTGCCAGGCTGCAAAAGTTATCCAGTTCAGCAGAGAAAACACTCGATCACTTATAAGTGAGCAAAGTTACATCGTCATCACTTTCCTTTCATCTTATTTGTTAAGGTAAACAAAACTAACCAATATTCATCCTAGAACTAAAGTCTAAACTATGGATTTGTCAATAACATGAACAACTTTCTTTGCTAAACTGGATACTTCTTTCTCTCTCTCTCTCTCTTTTCCTTTTCCTTTTCCCTTGGTACTGAGGATTGAACCCAAGGGCACTCTACCACTGAGCTATATCCTCGGCACTTTTGATTCTTTTAAATTTTGAAACAGGGTCTTGCTAAGTAGCCCAGGCTGGCTTTCAATTTGTGATCCTCCTGTCTCGGCCTCCCAAGTAGCTGGGATGGATCACAGGTGTGTCCAGCTAAACTGGATCTTGTAATAAAGCATTATGTGCTGACTCTGTAACACTACT
Source organism: Geosciurus inauris (assembly GCA_004024805.1). NCBI lineage: Eukaryota > Metazoa > Chordata > Mammalia > Rodentia > Sciuridae > Geosciurus > Geosciurus inauris. Next base: position 8,450 of record PVHX01030575.1, on the reverse strand, counting down.
GTCGATTTTCACAGTATAAGTTCCAAATGTATGAAATTTACGATAAAGAGAATTGTATCAGGGGAATAGGGAGAAGGGGGGGATGGGAATGGAAAAGACCATGATTCCACTGTCTTCCATAGCTTTCCTGTGTTTACATATGGATATACAAACAGTATAACTCCACATCATGTTCAACCACAAGAATGGGAAGTTCTATCTATGCATATGTGATATGTCAAATACATTCTACTGTTATGTATAACTAAAAAGAAATAATAAATAAAAGACAATCCTATCTAAGCTGTGTGCCACACATCCTTTCCATCAGAATTTTCAGCGTGTACAGGTGTACCTGCGTGTGCATCTAGAGGCATTCGCCGGGGTACCTTCTTCCTGCCATGCCACCTTTCCCTAAAAGCTGGTTGTTAAACATATTCCAGCACACCTGCTCACACCCTCCTCCTGAACTGGTCCTGACCACAGGTACCTGGCTGCTAAAACCAAAAGCACAATGTCACAAGGACAGGATTAAGGAAACCCTCCCCTGGACTGTAAAGAGAGGCTTAGGACTGCTTCCAACCTGGTTTCTCTTAGCCACCTCATCTTGGACAAATTACTGATTCTCTCCATAAAGTGTGATTTCCTCTTAGAGAATGGAAGGCTCATTCCTTCTCCTACCTTCTGACTCGGCAGGAGAAACACCAGGAGCAGACACTTCATAAGCTGCAAATCACCACATGAAAGTCAAGTGCAGCAGCTCCCTTATCTGAGAAGGCACATCCCAACCCCCCCAGTAGATGCCCAACACTGCACTGACCAGGCCCTGACACCATGACAGTCCATCTGGCAATCAAGATGGCTACTACGAGGTGAATGAGCAGGTGAAGCATACACTGTGCATATGCTAAACAAAAGAATTTTCACATTCCTGGTGTGATGGAGCAGAATGGCTGAAGGCACCCTGCTACTCAGAATAGTGTACAGCTTAAAACTTAAAAATTGTGTATTTCTGAAATTTTCAATTTAAAATTTTTAGACCTAGGTTGACCATGGTTAAAACTTCAGAAAGTAAAACCTCAAAATAGGGAGAGACTGCTGTACTCTGTTTTTCATTAAAAACAACTAAATTCAGGTTGCAAGTAAGTTAAGGTGCCCACGAGAAGTGACTGCTTAGTAAACCAAAAACAAAGAGAAACCCTCCATACCACTGTGAGGGTCACCCTAGTCTAAGGAAGAGCCAACCCCATGTTCCAGATCCTGTCCACGAAGCAGGAAGAAATCTGTCAACAGTACCTGTACTATTTATCTTTTGCAAAGAACATAATAAACCTCCAAGGAGATAAGGGAGAAAAAGATTCGCCCAGAACCCACCAGCCCAGCGTGCTCTCCTCCTTCCTCCTGTGGGCAGAGCAGCACCTAAGGTGCGTAAGCCAGTGCGCATCTCTAAACTGCCACATTACTACAAGCAACACATTCCTTGTGATGACAGTGTGGACCTGGCCTCCTCAGGAAGGAGCCCAGCCCCTGAACTGGACACAATCAGGGCCTGGATGTGGTCAGAAAAGGGTGGGCCAGCCCACGCCACCCACCTGCATCACGAACTCCCTGCGGCGAGGGAGGCCTCGCTCGGTGAGCAGCATGTACTCTGGCTCCTTCTCCTTCTTGGCCTGCTGGATCTGGGCCAGTCTGCTGATGGGATTCATCCCTTGGCCATACTCTGGGCTTGTCTGTAGCTGAGGAAGAAACACCTATGTAGAAACCATGTGCCATGTGACTCCCAAGAAAGACCTGGCCGTTTCAGATGCAGCATGTGATAGGAGATAGGAGATTTTACATTGATTTAATGGTTCAGAATTAATCAGATGTTTTATGACTTCCTGGTTACTCTGAAATGACTAAGATTTTAGCAAAGCAACATCAATATTTCACTGAACAGGCAAGCATAGCTGCACTGCTGGCTTTTCTATTTTCTTTCTTTTGCTATATTGCCCAGGCTGGTCTTAAATGACCCCCCTACCTTAGCCTACTACGTAGCTGGGACTACAGGCATGAGCCACCACACCTGAATGCCTGCTTTTTAACAAGGTTTAGCATATGACAGTAAATAAAGAGGTAGAAAAACATAAAATTCTATTTCTAAAACTCCCCGGAAATCTGTACAGTTGTCCCTCAGTATCTGCATGGGATTGTTCCCGGATCCCACAAGGACACCAAAACCTGCAGCTGTTCGTGTCCCTTACGTAAAATGGTGCAGTGTGCACATGAACTACGCACGTCCTTCCCACAAGTTAGATCATCTCTAGACAATTGATAACACTGCAAATACCACATAAAGAGGTGCCATGCTGTATTGTTTAGGGGGGAATGACAAGGAAAAAGGCTCTGTACACTGCCAGCACACATTTTTTCAGTCCAAAGTGGGCTGAATCCATGGATGGGGAATACAGATGTGGAGAACAGACAATACTATGATGGTCCCCAGCTTCCCTGACAATGACTTAAAATCCAGAAACCACTACACAAAGGTTGTTTGTTAACCTCCAAATGATGCCACATGGAAAGAAACTAAGAATCCTAGTTACTGCCTGTCGGCCTCCTACTGTGCCAAAGCCGCCTCATCCGTCCCACCATCAGGAGCAACGTCCAGGACTCCTTAGCACAAAAAGGAGGAGTGTAATGCTAAGGCTTAAGGAAGAAAAATCTGGATCTTGACACAGATAAAACTACATTGGAAATCACAACAGAATGGACCCCACCCAGCACTCATATACACCCCCCCACTGGAACCCTGTCCCTTTTCTGGTCATGAGATCGATATTTTTTTGACAGGTCCCTTAGTGGGGCTCAAACTCCAAAAAGAGGCAGCATGCAGTAATCTCCTTCCCCTCCCGCCTCACATGTCCCTCCCACCACCACAGGACCCAGGTGGTCACTGGACGGAGGTTCTGCCATTCACCCACATGCCCCACAGGCAGGCATGAGGTCTTGCAGGGCTATCCTCAGGGCTGCGATGAGCATCTTCCACAGAAGTGCATGTGTGACTGCACCCAGTGGCCTCGTCTCTCCTTGATTGTGGCCCTTCTGTGGCATCTGTAAAGGGTCTATGAGGCCTAGCATGTGGCTTTTAGTCCCACCTTTGGCTCTGGGGACAGATACTAGGCTTCTAACCCTCCACCCTGTGGGGCAAACACAGTGGCCCTTTGTTCAGAAAGGGTCGCACCTTGCCTGTGGGCTTGGTTTTCCTTTTGATCCTGGGTTTCACGCGCTCCACCGCAGGCAGGGGAGGCAGCTTCCGGAGCTCCTCGAGCACAGCACGGGCTGCGTTCTTCTTGGAAATCTTCTTGCTCTTCCCTTCCCCTTCCCCCACGAACTCCCCAACTGAAACCCTGGTCACGAAGCTCTTCATGTGGGGTGGGCCACTCTCCCGAGCCACCTGTGTCAGAGGGAAAGACTGAGTGAAAGCGTGACAGAAACTTGTCAGAAGCGGTGGGGCACACTGGTTGGCACACTCACTCCTTGTGAAACACACAGGTCCAGGAGCACTGGGACAGGGCCCACGAAACGAAGGCACATCTACATACCACAGCAGGCAGTGGGAGTCTGCAAGCTTTTTCTTCCTACTTTTCAAACTAGTTTATGTTTTTGAGCCTGAAACATTCAGGCCTGGAAAAGGGGGCACTTTTTCACCCAACCCCATGAGAATGGCTAACATTTTCCCCAAGGTCCTGAGTTCAGTGTGATCCACTGCAACTGGCAGAAGCTGGCCCAGAAAAGGCCAGAAATCACTGCGGCACAGAGTTCAAGTTTATTATTTGCTGTGAGCTTCCATCCAAGACAGAGCTTGCTAAATGCTGGCTGCTAAGCAACAGCAAAAAAGCATTTAAAAAATCTCTAAGCCCTGATAGAAGGTGGATTCCAGCATACAGTGAGTGAAAAAAAGGAACTGTCAGAGTGTACACAGTCTGGTAATTTAACTATAGGAAAAAAGGTTCATAGATGTATTCACAAACACGTGAAAAACAATATAAGCACACAAGTGTGTTTACATATAGGAGGGATCAAGCAGAAATCAACAATCAGCCACAACAGGTGGGAGGATCAGGATGGAGACACATTGCAGGAGATGTGGACACACATTTTGTGTAGTGTTGAAATTTTGGAACCATTTAGTGTTTAACATTTGTTTTTGAACTAAGTCAACAAAAATGAGGAGACCTAAAATTGAGAATCAACAGAAACAACTGTATACTGAAGTGATCACATAATCACATGGAAGGAAAATAAAAATCGAATCCAATGGACGTTAGTCACAACAGTTAGAAAGAGCAACAACATTAGAAGACTTACACTACCAGATTTCAAGAATTCCTATGAGGTTACAGCAGCTGTACTATCATAGTATTGAGTAAGGATAAACAGATCAACAGAACAAAGTACAGGAACAGACCTGCACAGACATGGTCACTTGACTTTCCGCAAACACACAAAAGTAATCAAAAAGTTTTTTAAAAGGTACTAGATATCCATCTGGCAATGGGTTGGGGAGACAAAGTTGTGATCACTAATTTATACCACAAACAAGAATTAACTGGACCTAGGTAGGTGCAGTAGCACACAGTGGTTAACCCCAGTGACCTGGGAAGCTGAGAAAGGAGGATGGCAAGTTCAAGGCCAAACTGGGCAACTCGGCGAGACCCTGTCTCATAATTTTAAAAGAAAAAACACAGTTAGGATCACACACTTAGATCACAGACCTAAACATAAAAGCTGAAACCATAAAGGTCTTAGAAGAAAACCTGACAACCACGAAGTTGGCAGATATATATCTAATAAATGTTTTTAAGGATCAGGGTGGAGCTCAGTGGTAGAGCACTTGCCTAGCATGCTGGGAATGGAGGGGGGTTGCAATATTAAAGTGTTGTAATGTAAACTGACACAATCTTTTGGGAAACTGGCAATTTTTATTGAAGTTAAAATATCTACCCTATAACTCAGTGATTCTGAGTGTATGTGTACACAAAAGACTTACAGAAGAATATCATAGCAGCTTTATTCATAACAGTCCCCAAGAAGAACTGTTCTAATGCCTCTCTACTGGACACTATATAGACTGACCACTCGAAACACAACAAGACTCCTACTGAGGAATAAACTACCAGCACACACGTGGATGGAGCTCATAAACATGGCACACATGAGGAACCAGACGCAGAGGCATACACACTGTAACACTCTAAAAAGGCAAAACTACGGGGGCAGAATTCAGATCAGCAGCCACCAGAGGCTGACAGGGTGAGAGACGTCCTGCATCCTGATGGACATGACGGCCACAGCTACATACACATATCATGACACACCACGCTAGAAATAGGGTGACTTTGTGTAAACTACTTCAAGAAATCTGACCCTCCACACACCTAAACAAGGTGATGAGGCATGTTAAAGGGCATGGGAGCCGGGCGCGGTGGCGCACGCCTGTAATCCCAGCACTTTGGGAAGCTGAGGCAGGAGAATCGCGAGTTCAAAGCCAGCCTCAGCAACAGCGAGGCACTAAGCAACTCAGTGAGACCCTGTCTCTACATAAAACACAGAATAGGGCTGGGGATGTGGCTCAGTGGTCGAGTACCCCTGAGTTCAATCCCCAGTGCCAAAGGGGGGGGGGTCCCCACAGGAGCCAGCCTGAGAGGCACTCTGGGCACCACAATGAATGATTATTATAAGGAAAAATGCCCCAAATAAAAGGCAACGCATCTATCTATTCAGCTGTAATGTAAGAGGGAGTGAAGAGGTTCTTGTCACAGCAGAAGATCATCCTCCTGACCTCCTCACAGTGATGGGTGACAGACACTTCCAGGATCTTAACTGCCTAGGAGCCACAGGGGAAGCTGGGAGGGTACAGCCTCCAGGGTCCCCATCTCTGGTGTAGAGCCCTGAAACCAACAGACGACATGATCCCCGAGGACCAACATCACTCCTGTGGTGATCCTGCCAAAGCACACGTGACTCATGAGCAAGCAGATGTGCCCAAAATGAGGGCCACTTTACAGGTAAGTGACCTCTACACATGTCAAGTCATCAAGCTCAAAGACTGAGGAGCTGGCAAAGGTTAAAGGAGGAAAAAGAGACATCGACTAAATGCAAGGTAGAGCACTGTGTTGAACTCTAGATCTGGCAACGAATTCTACAAAGGACATCACTGGGACAAGTGGCAACATGTGAACACAGGATATGTGCACGACGGTAGGAGAGGACACTGAATCTACTCTATTACGGAACTAGACTGTGGTTCTTTAGAAGAATGTTCTTACTGTCAAGATATATGTGCTGATGGGGGCTGGGGCTGTGGCTCAGCGGTAGAGCACTTGCCTAGCATGCGTGAGGCACTGAGTTCGATCCTCAGCACCACATACAAATAATAAATGAATAAAATAAAAATCTGTCAACAACTAAAAAAAAAAAAATTTAAAAAAAAAGATATATGTGCTGAAACATTGGAAATAAAGGGCATCCTATCTGACAATTACTCTCAAATGATTCAGCAAAAATAAAAATGGAAACTAAAATGATACTACAGAAAATTAAAAGGCAAATGTGGTAAAATGTTCACAGTTGGTGAATCTAAGTGAAAGACACAGTCACTATCCTGTTCTTTCAACTTTTCCATAGGTTTGATGAAAATAAAAGGTTGAAAAACTGTCCAGGAAAGAACAGTGAGCCCAAGAAATGGCTGGGCAGGGCTGAGGGGGGTCAAGAGGTACCTTAGCCCCACCGCCTGTCATCTTCACAGCCCCTTCTCCTTCAAGGAGAAGGACCAGCCTGCACAGGCACCTGCTGGGATTGAAAGAACTTCCTCAGGTGACCCTCACACCAACAGCCTAGACTCTGGAACCCTCCTTCCCAGAGCAATGCTTTCCACATCCTCAGATCAGACTTGAAATCACAGGGCAGCCACCCAGATGGCTCACTTCAATCACAGCCCGTCCCCTGAGCAGTGTGTTCACTATCAGCTCCTCGGGACTTCCCGGGGTTCTCGGAAGTGTGACTGCACTGAGAGAGGACAGGCCCAGTGTCTGCAAGGCCCAAGATGCTAGATGCAGTCAAGCCACACTCCTCTTCCAACACACTACTCAGGGTTTCCTGCCTTCTTCTATCAACACACAAACTGTTTTAAAGCATTAGTTAAGAAGATATTGACCACCAGAGGGCGCTCCTGCATTTCGTCTTGTGTGACTACTTGTTAACTGTTACACATTCCTTAACACAAGTTTCAAAGACAAACCTGAAAGAAAAACAAAAACGGAGGTGGGAAAGGAGGCAGTGTGGCCCCGACTCCAGAGAGCAAACAGAATGGCATAAAGTGCCGCAACATCTACAACTCTCGGGCAGGGCAGCAACTACTGTGAGTGGGTGACAAACTTCACAGAAACCCAGGCCCTCCCCACAGCAGTCAACTCTAACCCTGAAATGGGGGGGGCATCTCCCACTCTCCCAGTCTTGACACCCCTCCCTCCAATCTTTAAAAACAAATCCATTTGATGCCACACCAACCTTGAGCAGGGGAGACAAGGGATATTTCTTCCCTCTCTTACAACAGGTGCTCAGGGAGATCTTGTGACTTCTTTGGGGTGCAGGTCCCACCTAGTCCCGACCCAACAACCAGTTTTGTCATTCTGTCTATCCTGTCTCCTCTCTTCTCCAACCCCAACTCTGCCTCTCCAACAGAAGGAGAAAGGTAGCAAGGGATGCAGGGCAGGAGCTCTGCATTCCAGAAGGGAGGGTAACAAAAACCTCAGCTCACTTGCTGGGGCGAGGATGGGTAGAGGTGGGTGCTGGGACAGTGCGGGGGACAAGGAAGATCCCTGCACACAGGCCAGTCCTGTTTGGGATACAGGAAGCACCCCAGGCTGTAGGTCAGAAATTGGCATCACTCGGGGGAGGGTGAAGGAATAAACACAGGGCAGGTTCAGGGTTCTAGCACACGACAGGGAGAAAGAAGGTCTAGAGCTGAAGACAGGCATGGAATCTGAGTCACCTGTAACTGCAAAAAAATGCTACAAAGTTAAACCATTTTACAAGATAATAAACTTCACATAGACTTTGAAAAAATAATTCCATAATCAAGTATGGGATCAAGAAAAAATAAAGTGCCATGCGTCAAACCATATTATGGGAAATTTCAAAAAAAATCCTCCTTTACTTTCCTAGTCCATCTGGACATATTACGCTGTCTTTGAAGGAAACATATTAAATAAATTTTATTTTCAATTCAAATTTTGAACAAGGAACCCATTAAAATTGCTTTTAAGGGGCTGGGGTTGTGGCTCAGTGGCAGAGCACTTGCCTAGCATGTGTGAGGCACTGGGTTCCATCCTCAGCATCACATAAAAACATAACTAAACAAAATTGTTGTGTCCATCTATAACTAAAAATATGAAAGAGAAATTAAAAAAAAAAAAACCTCTACAAAA
>PVHX01030574.1:0-15736 GCA_004024805.1 Geosciurus inauris | reverse complement strand
AAATAATGCTATGTCCATATGTGAATATACCACAATAAATACATGTTTATATAGACTTATAATGCATGAATTAAACATTAGAAGGAAGATCAGTAGAATAGAGCACGGGGATCAGAGGGAAGGAGGGGAAAGGGGCAGGTAAAGGGGAATGAGATTGATAGAATGATGTTATGTGCATGCAAGAAAAAGGCATAATCAATCCCACTATCATGTGTAACTATAATATAAAAGTGGCTCTGAAGTCATTAATCAATAAAGGGTATATTTATTATTTTAGAAAATGACAACATTGGTAAAAGTAGTAATATGGCATAAGTGTTGACTTTTTAAAAAAATGTTGTAGCTGTAGATGAACAGCATGCCTTTATTTTATTTGTTTATTTTTTAATGTGGTTCTAAGGATTGAACCCAGTGCCTCACATGTACTATGCAACTGCTCTGCCACTGAGCTACAGCCCCAGCCCAAGTCTTGATTTTTTTACTTTATTTCAAGTCATAATAAGTTCTCAGAAGAAATTAGAAATACTGATTTTACTCTATGTGTATCATTTACTGCTTAACTATTTAGGTCAACAAACTTATATTTACTTAAAATAAATATATCCATGGAGAATACTTAATACTAAAGCTATTTAGCAGAAGTTTGATTTCCTAATTGAATCAATTTAAAACTGTCAGATGCATAATAATCCAGTCATAAAACAGAATTAACCCTATATTACAACAAAATGAAACTCATTTAAAATACTATGAAATCAATTTTATAGCAAACTATAATGAATTAAAATTATAAATGTGAAAATATTATTAACATGATTTACCTAGAAATGATAAGCCCTACTGAAATACTACCTCACAGACATTTAGAATATTTTCACTTTTAAGAAACTATAGAAATAATTATTGAAAGCATGAGGCAAAGAAACAAGGAACATGAATTGAAGATGATTATGGAAAATAATATATATATAATCATCTTAATATTATAGCACCCTGAATATCTGATCTTGCAAGAATATTCCAAACTTAGAGTGGAAGTATTGACAAAATCTCAGTGATAATCCCAAGCAAGGGCTAAAGTCCTAGAAGAAATGATGAACTTGGTCAGTAATTAGTTATAGTGATGAATAAAAAATTATAGTGGCATGTCTGTGATCAATTTGGGGGAGTATGGACAAAGTCCTTGAGGCAGCTTCCTGCATAAATAATCATATTAACTAATGGGGAGGCCAAATACAAACCCACCATACAGCCTCATGATGAAACTGCTTCCTAGCTATTCACATAAATGCAGATTAGGCCAGGCTAAATTACAGTAAAAGTGTGGGCACTGATGTCTCTATATCTCTAGAAAGAATACCAAAATAAAATGATCAGTGAATCAGATACAAAGGTCTATAATCCATGATAAATAGTAAATTTAGTATTTTCCTAGATAAATATAATTAACAGTTAAATCTTAGCCATCTGTATCAGTTTGAAGGGAGAAATAAAGTTATTAAAAGTAATACCTTTTCAAACATTTTTTAATCAGAATTTTTCTGGTAGCAGCCATAGGATCAGCTAGTCCATACAAGGATTCATCTGTCATATCTAGAAGAGGTGGATTGAAGAGAGGGGAGAATTCTAGTAATCAAAGAATGATTTATTAAATCATTTTATTCTTAATTAGATTAGCTTGTAGTAATCAAATGAAATATTTTGAAGTACTATGTGCTAAGACATGTTTTTGTGTGACATTTGTTCATTTGGTTTTCAAACAACCCTGTGAAGTAGGTACTATTATAATTTCCAGTATACAGTTGAGGAAACAATGGTTTGGAGTGGTTAAATACACATCCAGTGTATAGAACTAGTCAGAAAATGGTGGAGATGGGATTGAAGTAGGATGTTATCTCCATGGTTCAAACCAAGACATTTATGTGGTCACTTAAGTGGCTACTGCCTCTGAAACCATTGAGAGCTCCTTCCTTGCTCCTTGAAAATCCTTGGTTATATACTAGGTATACTATTCCAGAACAGAAGCTTTTTGTGCTATTCCAAAGGAATAAGTCAAGGTTTACCATTTTATACATGATAAGGTATCTTCTTACTTAGCTTCTGAGATAACATCTCCTAATCTTCCATCTCTCCTCCATCATTCTTCCTTGAACTTGAAAATTAATTTTAAAAATCTTGTCTCATATTCTTTTAAAATGGTAAAACCAGGTCCAAGAGAGGTGAGATGATTTGAGTTGGTAGGGCTCCCCAATGCCTGGACTCTCCATTTGGTGTTTTGTTCTGTTATGTTACAATATAGGAAAAGTATTATGAAAATAATTTTATTCAATCTTAGTGAAGGGAACTTTACCATTGATGTTTGGTTTGCTCTATGCTATAATGAAAACACTGAAAGAAGCTTTACTGCACTTCTTCTTTCTTGCAACCACAGGCTAACTATTACACTGGACACAAAGAGTTCTAAAAATTAATCTCAATTCTCTATTTGAACTATAAGGAAGAAAGAAAACATATTGATGTACCAGACTGGGGATTTAACCTGGAGAATAAATAAAATGCCATACGGAAATTTTAAAAAACAGAAGAAACATAGGAAACATAAAGGAAAATATCAGCTATATAAATCAGATTAATACTGGGACCCCTGATCAACTTGAGGTTTCACATTTGTGACCAATCAGACAGTCTTCCTAATTGCCATTTCGTTCTTCATTTCATCCTTCCTTTCTGGCACCATTTGGGAAAATAATCTATAAACTGATTATTGATTTACATGAGATTAAAAAGGGAAGTTATACATACATACATATATACACAAAGATAAACTTGTGTCTCTATACTATATAAAAAGTCATATATGAAAGCCATTTTAACAATTACTCAGATACATTAGAGCTCTATCACTGAAATATACAATATTTGTTGCAGTGCTTCTCTCAGTGCTTACTACTAGCATTGTGAGGGAGACAATTATTTCTTGGATAGGCTATCCCACAATTTACTTGATTGTTAACATCTCTGTCTTCTGCCACCAAATCCCAGTAGATGCCCTCAGTCATTGTGACAACCAGAAAATACCCATTACCATTTCCAAATCCTCCTGAGGTAGACAAATACTTCCCCAATAAAGAAACACTGGGATTGGGAACAACATTCTATGTCCAAATCAGAAGAATTATTTAAAAATATAAATTCACATATTTGATTCAAGACTTGAGTTTCTGCCATATATAATGCCCATGCTAGTTACTGGGAAGTACACTGTTGAGTGCAAGCAGATAAAAATACTTCTGTAGTGCAGAATGCAAGATGTTTTGAGAGACATACACTGATTAAATCTTCATATATGTATATGTAAATGTAGAACTGTGATAATAGCAATAAAGAGACACACAGTGTTATTAGAGTTTCTAACAGGAGGTTTTGCTTAATCAAATCAATTAGAGAAAGTTGATCAAGGAAGTGATGCTTGAGCTAAAGCCTGAAGCATACAAGGAGTTTATTTCGTGATGATGAAGAGCAAACACTCTTGATACAGGGGACAACATATGCAAAACTGCACTGATGAGACAACATGGCACCTATGAGAGTTGGAAACAAGGCTAATATGTTGCTAGACATGAGAGAATGAGAGGATGCTTCCCATAAGGTGAGGCTATAATAGAGAAGAAAGGCCAATTCGAGTATGGACTTTTAGTCTGTTTATAAGTAGAGTACCTTGGCATAACTGATCAAGTGAAATTTAGTAGAAGGGAGAATAAAAGGGTGTATGATAAGAGACATAAATCCACCAGTGTGTGTTGTTCCATATGCGTGTAATCAAATCAACTCTCATTTGAACGCACATAAAACTAGTACAGACAAAATATATCTTACTGGACTGTAACTGGGTGGAAATTATTCATTCAAATTTGATGTTATGCAGAGTTTCATGGAGGTTTTAATATTTAAGAGCACATATATGCCAGGAAATATTGGACGGAATCTTGAGGCAACCTGCAAAGGTTAAAGAAGAGTGAACACCGATGATGGTTATTTATATGTTGAAGAATGAGACTAGAACCTTATCTCTCATCCTGCACAAAAATCAACTCAAAATGGATCAAAAACCTAGGAATTATACCATTAACTATGCAACTTCTAGGAAAAATCAGAGGGCCACAGGCAATAATTTTGTGCAGGGTGAGAGATAAGGGTCTAGTCTCATTCTTCTACATATGAATAACCAGATAGGGGTTTTGTTCTCAAATTTTCTTTTTTTCCTCCACAATTTTATTAATGCATTACAGTTGTACATGGTGGTGATATTTATTATTGTATATTATTACATGCATACAATGTAACAATATAATTTAGCCAATATCCCTTCTCAGCCCTTCCACCTCCCTGAATCTCATCTCCTGGTCCTCTTCCTCTATTTTATTGACCTTCCTTTACTTTTCATGTGATCACCCCGCACTCTTCCTTTTTCCTCTCTAGCTTCCACATATGAGAGATAACATATGACCTTGACCTTCTGAATTTGGCTTATTTCACTTAACATGATGTTCTCAAGTTGCATTCATTTTCCTGTAAATGACATAATTTCATTTTTCTTTATGGCTAAATAAAACTTCATTGTGTGTATGTGTATATACATTACACACACACACCACATTTTCTTTATCCATTCATCTGCTGATAGACATCTAGGCTGGTTCCATAGTTTGGCTATTGTGAATTGTGCTATTACAAATATGAGTATGCATATATTGCTATAGTATGCTGAACTTACTTCTTTTTTAAAATTTTTAAAAAACTTTTAGTTGTCAATGGACCTTTATTTTTACTCATTTATATGTGGTGCTAAGAATTGAACCCAGTGCCTCACACATGCTAGGTAAGTGCTCTACCACTGAGCTACAACCCCAGCCCCTGACTTTACTTCTTTAGGATAAATACTGAGGAGGGTTGTAGCTAGGTGATATGATGGTTCCATGCTTAGTCTTTTGTGAAACCTCCATACTGATTTCCATATTGGTTGTACTAATTTATGTTCCCACCAACGGTGTAAAATTGTTCCTTTTTTGTCTACATCCTCTCCAGCATTTATTATTGTTTGCATTCTTCACGACTGCCATTCTGACTGGTGTGAGATGAAATCTCAGTGTAATTTTGATTTGCATTTCCCTAATTGCTAATGATGTTGAATATTTTTTTCATATATTTGTTGGCCATTTATTTCTTCTTTTGAGAATTATCAATTTAATTCATTTGCCTATTTATAAATTATGGTTTTTTAAAGATATTTTTAGTTGTAGATGGACACAATACATTTATTTTATTTATTCATTTTTATGTGGTACTGAGAATTGAACCCAGTGCCTCACACTTGCAAGGCAAACACTCTATTACTGAGCTACAACCCTAGCCCAGTTATTTGGTTGTTTTTGTTTGTTTTTGGCATTAAGTTGTTTTGAGATCTTTATATATTCTAGATATTAATCCTCTGTCAGAAGAGTAGCTAGCAAAGATTTTTCTCATATTTTGTAGGTTCTTTCTTCACATTCTTGTTTCCTTTGCTGTACAGAAGCTTTTTAATTTGATGCCATCCAATTTATTAATTCTTGGCATTACTTCCTGAGCTTTAGTGGTCCTATTGAGAAATTGTTGCTGGTAGCTATATCCTGTAGTGTTGACCCTATGTTTTCTTCTAGGATTTGTATAGTTTATGGTCTAGTTCCTAGGTCTTTGATCCATTTTGAGCTGATTTTTGCTCAGGGTGAGAGATAAGATAATCAGTTTTCCCAGCACCATTTGTTAAAGAGGCAATCTACCATATGTTTTTGGCACCTTTGTCAAGGACCAGATGACTACAGATGTTTGGGTTTGTCTCTGTTGTATTCTGTACCATTGGTCTATGTGTCTGTTTTTGTTCTAGTACCATATTTTTTTTAAATTGTTTTTGTAGTTGTAGATGGACAGAATGCCTTTATTTGTTACATGGTGCTGAGGATCGAATCTAGTACCTCACACATGCTAGGCACAGTACTCTGCCTCTGAGCCACATCCCCAGCCCCCATACAGTTTTTGTTACTATAGCTCTGTAGTATATTTTTTTGAAGTAAGATGTTATGATGCCTCCAGCATCACATTTTTGGCTTAGAATTGCTTTGGCTATTATGGGCCTTTTGTTTTTCCAAATGAATTTTAGGACTGTTTTTTTTTCTAATTCTGTGAAGAATATTATTGGTATTTTGATGGGGGTTTCATTGAATCTGTGTATTACTTTTGTTAATACAACCATATTAACATTATTAATCCTGCCTGTCTATGAGCATTGGAAGTCTTTCCATCTCTTTGTGTCTTCTTCATTTTCTTTCTTCAGTGTTCAACAGTTTTCATTCTAGATGTCTTTAACCTCTTTGGTTAGATTTATTCCTAGGTATTTTATTTTTTTGATTCTATTCTATTCTATTTCTGAGGATACTGTGAATGGAGTTGTTTTCTTGATTTCTTTTTCAGCAGATTTGTTGTTGGTATACAGGAAAGCTATTGGTTTTTGTATGTTGATTTTGTAAACTGCTACTTTGCTGAATTTATTAGCTCAGGCAATCTTTTTTTATTTGTTCAAATACGTTATACATGACAGCAGAATGCTCTTTGATTCACTGTACACAAATGGAGCACAATTTTTCATATCTCTGGTTGTACACAAAGTAGGGTCACACCATTTGTGCAATCATACATGTACCTAGGGTAGTGGTACCCTTCTCATTCCACCATCTTTCCTCTTGCCATGCCCCCTCCCTTTTTCTCTCTCCCCTATGGCTAATCCAAAGTTCCTCTACTCATCCCATGCCACCTCCTTTATGGATTGCATTCCACTTATCAGAGAAAACATTTGGCCTTTTATTTTTTGGGATTGGCTTACTTCACTTAGCATGATGTTCTCTAGCTTCATCCATTTACCTGCAAATTCTGGCAGTCTTTTTTTAAAAATATTTTTTAGTTATAGATGGACACAATATCTTTATTTTGTTTGTTTTATTTTTATGTGGTGCTGAAGATCAAACCCAGTGCCTCACATGTGTGAGGCAAGCGCTCTGCCACTGAGCCACAACCCCAGCCCTCTGGCAGTCTTTTGATGAAGTTTTTTTTTTAATCTTCTAAGTATAGGATCTGCAAACTGTGCTAATTTGCCTTCTCCCTTTCCTTATTTATTTTGTTTACTTCTCTTTCCTAATTGTTCTGGCTTGAATTTCTAGCACTATATTAAATAAGAGTGGTATAAGTGGATATCTTTGTATTGTTCCTGATTTTAGAGGAAATACTTTCAGATTTTCCCATTTGCTATGATATTGGCTTGGAGTTTTTCATATATACCCTTTATGATGTTGAGGTAGGTTCCTTTTCTCCCTAGTTTCTTCAGTGTTTTTATCATGCTGAATTTTGTCAAAGGCTTTCTCTGCATCAAATTTGCTTGGGTCATGGGAATTCTGACAGTCTCTGATTATGGTTTTTATCAGTAAAATGAGGAGAGTAATATCCCCAGTTTTTAGGCAGGAATAACTGAAACAATTCTGAACCCAGTATTTGATATATCCCTGGGGCACAATTCATGTTTTTCATGAAGCAATGATTCTATAGCTGTAGAATACAGGCCACAGTATCTTCCCTGACACTCTAATGTTGTTGTCATAATGCCAAATAGGAAAAGATTGTTAAAAAGAACAGAATGTCATTGTCATCAATAAAAAAATGTGGCATGAATGTTACTCTAAATTTATTAATTATCCCTTTACTTTTTTGTCATGGAGACAAACATTTCCATGGAACACTCTTTACCTCATAGTCCTCAAAAAGTCATGGGTGTGGGGAGAAGAAATAATGATATACAATTTTTTATCCTGATGAAATACCATTAGTGTGGTAATATAGTTTAATTACTACAAACATGCGTACAAATTTTCTTTGGATATGTTGCAGAAAATAAAGTGTTATTTAAATAAAGTCTGGGCAAGATTACATAATAACATTCTGTGAGATGTTGACTGATCATGGTTCTTTTTCAAGCAAATAACACTTTGCAGCAATTTGTTTGTTGCATGTACCAATGCTATGGTTGCTCTACATCATACTCTGTCAGATCACATCTATGTGAACTTGCAGGTGCAGTGGTCATTTCCCAGTATGTTGAAAACTTCCCATCTCAAGTTCCTGTTCTCACTGCTTCTCTACCCAAGTACATTCTGTGAAACCATAAGAGCTTTCTCAGTTTACTTGTTAGGAAACCTAGAAGTTTTGACACTTAGTTGCCCCAGGCACTGCACTCAACCAATGATGGCTGAAGGTAGGAATGTAAATTCTTCATCTTTTGTCCTTTGATGATATACCACATGTTTCTTTCACATGTCCCCATCAGAATTGAGCTGTAGTTGGCCACCTTAGTTACCTGCTCATTAAAGCCTTTTAGGGAACTTTTGCATTCCCTCTTTTACATTCTCTTTATTTCAGGTACTCCTTATAACTATATCTCAAATTAACTACTGTAATCTCATTTCTTTCTTTCCTCATGATTTAATTCTGGGGGAACCCAAACTTAGATATAGGAATCCTAGAACTGTTCCCTTCATACTGTGATATTCACATTTCTAATTATACAATGATGTCTAGTCTAAAAAGAATTGTTGCACTATCCTCTGCAGAAAGAGGAAATGGTTATTTTTAAATGCCTTTTAGGAGGAAAAGTCCAAAATCAAGAATATATTTCATAGGAAGGAGAGTATCATTTAGTTACAATGTCAACATTTTGATTTTAGACTCCATTTGAACATTAGGCCACACTAATGCCCACTAGCTCCTGAGGGTCATTTACTTTAAAAGCAGTGAGTTGAAAATATTCAGTAATTTAATTTGATAGATGGCTTTGTGCTTTAGCACCTTTAGATCATAATTGTCTGTATTGAGGGCATTAAGTTTAACTTACTAAATAAAGCCTAGAAGGAGTTAACATTTCATCTGGGTGACCTACACTCGACCCCCATCCAAGCCTCTTGGAGAGCTTCCAATAGAAACTAAACTATGCAGCCCATGTAATTAACTATTTTAGAATTTGAGTTAATAAGGATGCTCAATCATACACTCAGGGAGCAAAAGAGCTATCCTTTCTTCATTTGCTTCTACAACTATAGTTCCTAACAGAGTGCCTAGCACTTAACTAAGGGTTCAATAAATTTTTCTTCAATAAATGGACACATTTGTATCCTCCACTTAGATGGCTTTTATTTTTCTCATATGGATTAAATGAGAGATTTGTTATCAAAGAGATTGCATATCTAAGGAAAAATACTAGCATATATCTATACTTTGTCTTCTGTGTGAAGTTATAAGCTAGAAAGGTACTTCACTCTTTTTTGTTGTTGCTCTTTTTAGTTATGCATGATGGTAGAATGTATTTTGATGTATCATACATACATACATGGAGCACAAGTTTCCATTTTTGTGATTGTACATGATGTGGAGTTGCACTGGTCATATATTCATATATGGAAATGGGAAAGTACTTTTTATGGTCCATCTACATATCTGGGAAGTAATAAGCAAGAGGAAGGCCAAAGATTGTAAGATATGAGTGACCCTTAAAATAAATTGTTCACCCATGTAAATACTTGCTTAAACTCACTCTCTGTACTTTCTGAAGAGTTGGTGTAGAGGAATCAGGGATTTAAGTCAGAATCAATTTTGAAGAATATTCTTTATACTATCTTAGAAGAAAAAAAGGAGTCCAGAAAAGTATCTACTTCATATTTGCAGTAACTAACAGTTGGTCAATTAACTATAAATTATTTGCCTTTTATTAGGAGATAAACACATAATATTGATTTACAAGTGGTGTACCTCAGATCATTTTGGATGTGATATTAGTTTCAAAATAGCAATGAATTGGCAAAGTGCAAAAAAGAGAACTATGTAATTTAGGCCTGCTTTGCATAATAACTGAATTTCTATAGGATTCAGTATTTCCTAGAATATAGATCAGTTGACTCAATCTTGCAAATTTTTATACCCCTCTAAAATTTCATTCCATTACCCTAAGAAATTTTGAAAAGTTTTTTGCTAAAACCTACTTAATCATTCCTCGATGCTATAAGAAAACTTTAGGGACTGGGGCTGTAGCTCAGTGGTAGAGTGCTTGCCTAGCATGCGTGAGGCACTGGGTTCGATCCTCAGCACCCCATATAAATAATAGATGAATAAAATAAAGATCTATCAACAACTAAAAAAAATTAAAAAAAAAGAAAAACTTTAGAATTTTTACTTTTTGTTATGATGCTTGCTGTACCCAGTTCACAGAAAACTTAAGTGTTATCAATTTCTGATACATACAAAATTTGGAGTTGCTAAGGAAACTGCATAAATCTATCAGATAAAGCAAAAGGGAAACAAATGTTTTCATTTGGCTAGATGTAGATAGTGAAGAACTCTCAAAATGGTACAGGCAGTGATTTTGGGGTTTTGAAGAAAAATACTAAAAGTTTAGCAATTTTAAAACATTCAACAAGAATACCTATGTTTTAATCTGGGCTCAAGTCATCTGTGAATACCCAGGTTGGCTGTTTGATTCTCTGCCACAGCCACTGCCACTGCCTGTGGCTAAGGACTGCTAAGGCTTAGTTGCATCATTAGCTCTCCCTAGCCTACTCTGACTGGATCTTCTGGCTTTTCATAAATGTATGCTTTCTCTCAAATTGAAAAGCAGCTTCCTTCCTTTCCTTCCACCAATTTCTCTTCTGTGAGCATTTCCCTAGTAAGCGTAGTTTACTGGCAAAGGCCTACTTTTAAGAATCACCTCTGCTGGCAAGTGATTTTTAAATAGTTTGGTGGTTCCTTTAGGCCTTGGGTACTAAGGGCATTTAATGATTCCTTCTAGCCCCCATCACGCACCCACATTTACAGAAGGGCAGAAGTGGCAAATTAATCTTTAACTATTAGCTTGCTGTAACAGATTGCTTTGCCAAGATCATCTCTAATACCCCAAATGGTGAGATGCAGCCCAGGTCCATTTCTGGGGATGCTGACAGTTTGCTGAGTAAGGCAACTTTACTTTGTAGGCGATAAGAAGCTTTACATTCAGTACCTGTATCTAACAAGGTCAAAACCCCTACTTTTGTTTGTTTCATCTTACACACTTATTTTACTTAATAAACCAATGTGATGTCAATAAGTATCAACACTGACAACATTTTAGGTCTCTATGAAGTGGCTTTAAGAAAGATCACAAAAAAAGAGAAAAAGGACAAATTCTAAAGGTCATGTACTAGTATAAAATAGGTTACTTTGCATAATAATTGAGTTTCTATAGGACTCAGTATCTTCCAATTATGTAGGAGATCAGTCCCAATTCAGTACTACCAAGTTTCAAACCATTCACATGTTTTAATCTCATTGGACTTCACAATTTTCATATAATAGGCATTTCATAGATATGTTAAGAGTCTATTATGATTATGATTATGATTTCTGCTATTGGGGATTGAACCCAGGGTTGCCCAACCCTGGGTTCACCCCACAGGTGCTCATACCTAGCCCTTTTAAAATGTTTTTTCAGTTTGAGATAGTCTCCCTGTAAGTTGCTTAGGGCCTCACTAAATTGCAAAGGATGGCTTTGAACTTGCAATCCTTCTGCCTCAGCCTCCTGAGGCCCTGGAATTACCAGCTTGCACTATCATGACTAGCTCACCTATTATGTTTGACAAAAAAGGCAAAGCTGTAAACTACTTTGGTCAATATTTCATTTAGATGATATATGATATGATATTGTTACTCAATGAGAAAATAGAAAAAGGAACTCAACAAGTAAGACTTCTTGGAAAAATGTCTAAAGGAGTTCTTTATTTTTTAATGGAGAATAATGATTCAATGTTAAAAATCACTTGTATACATAAGGAAAATGAAGTTAAAGTAACTTTGGTTTTTTTTTCTTTTAATAAAGTGACCTTATTCTAGTAATTCACATTACATTTAGACCTGGCTGATTACTGTATAAAGAGAGTTTATTAGGGGCTTGGGATTGTAGCTCAGTGGTAGAGCACTTGCCTTGCATGCGTGAGGCACTGGGTTCAATCCTCAGCACCACGTGGAAATAAACAAATAGGATGAAGATATTGTGTACATATACAACTAAAAAATATTTTTAAAAAGTTTAGTAGAACTTTAACACAAAATAAAGCATAAATAAGGCTGAAAATAATGTGTTTTGTTTAAAAAAATGAAAGTTTGCCCTTGGTGGTAAAGATGATAGAATTTACCTATGAGATATTCTCCACAAATAGATTACTACTTGAAACATGATTTAGGGATTTAATTTTGAACACTCAGGTAACTCTTTTAAACAGCATTAATAACAATTTAAGTTGTTAATAGTAGCATAGATCTTATAATGAAGCAAGGCTAAAGAACATGTTTTTCAAAATAAATACTAGCAGAGATCATAGGAGAACTGTGGACAACAGGGAAAATGGATATATAGTCAAGAAAAATGTGGTTGATTTCACCATGTTGTCTTGGATAGTCTTAAAAATTCTATAAAGTAATGGTCCTTAATATGTTTTAGGTCATGGGATTATTTGAGAATTTGATGAAAAGTTATGGACTTCCTTCCCAGAGGGGAAAATGAGTACGCAAATACAAAATTTTACTATCAGTTTAGGATAATTATAGAACATTAAATCCCCTCTACAGTGCAGAGAAATTGAAGTACATCTGAGACTATGAAAAATAAATGATAGTAATAGGCCAGAAGGAAGTTTCTGCTCTGAATATATATTTCTTTTTTCTTTCACTTAGAGGAAGTACATTACAGGTTTGAGGATGTTAATGAGGCTTAAATGAATAAGAAATAGTTAAGTATACCTAACCCAATATTCATAAAGATTTTTGTGACAAAAAAGTAATTATATTTGGAGTTTCATTAGGAGGACCAAGAAGATATTTCATGACTGACTAGGCTGAGATTAGATTTCTGAACCAATAATACTCATTAGGCTTTTTTTTTTTAAATAGTAAATTTTGCTTTCCTTTTTAAATTATCAAATCACACTGTTTAATCATTTACTTTCTTACCATCCTTACAGTTTCTTTGTTAAGTCAGAATGTATTCTGACAGGAAGCCCTTTGCAAAGCAGATACTTTTCTATTTCTCCCACTAATGGAGAAATACAAGAGAGACTAGTCTGATTTACATTGATACTGACCTTTATGTATTTCAGCTTCATTTTTATCCAGTAACTTTTGGGGAACTCCAACATCTATCCCTTACCTTGTCCCAGAATCTATTTTCTTGGTTTCATGGAACTTAACTTTCATCCACATTTTTATAAGAAAGGTTGTGGGGTTTTGTTGACCTCATATATCTTTAAATAGGATTTAAAGATCTTTAATTAGGATTCTGGATACAGAATAGGTCATCTAAACAGCTCCAATTCAAGATTAAAAAATCATAATATACTCTTAAGGCATAAAGTTCATATTTAATGAAAATATATTCTCCTCAGATTTTCATTTCTATTTAAATTACATGTAAGAAGAACACTTAATCATTGTGAGATTCACTTATATGCTTCACAGTGCTCACGCACCCCATGTGCAGATTAGGAGCCAGACTAATTCTTCTTTCCTTCCAAATTATTAAAACAGGTAATGCACTTTTATTAATGATAGAACTAACTGAAATAATTCTGGGAAATTAATGCCTCAAATGAATGCAATTTCAAAGCTCAGTGAATACATTATAAGCTTATTATTCTTATCCTGTATGGGATGTTACATTCCACAGTTTTGATTTCTATAGAAGAGTAGAAATAATTTCCCTGTCTTTTGTTCATGTTAACCTGGTTATCTGGCAATGTTCCTGAAGTGGAAAAGTATCACTGTAGCTTGCTATGCCATAATTTTTAACAGATATGCAGTTAAAATATCGGAGAACAATAGAACATTTTGGTGGTTAAACTTTCTGACATAAGCAAAAAGATATAGTGAGTGTACATGCACCCCCTTGTTTCTCTCCTTAATCTCAGAAACACACACATACAAATACAAATAACAAATATAAGTATACATTATGCTAAATATCATGTATGAGGCATATTTGTGGTATAAACAAAACAGTATCTTCTCCTCTGGAGCAAATTTTCTAATGGATGAAACAAACAGTACATGTAGAGGGACTGTCATTAAGTAGGAGGCAAGACTCTCCTTAAGATTTAATAGGAGGGCTGGTTGTGACTCACTAGTACAGTGCTTGCCTAGCATGTGTGAGGCACTGGGTTTGATCCCTAGCACCACATGAAAACATTAAATAAACAAAATAAAGGTATAGGAGGCTGAGACAGGAGAATCACGAGTTCAAAGCCAGCCTCAGCAATGGCAAGGCACTAAGCAACTCAGTGAGACCCTGTCTCTACATAAAACACAAAATAGGGCTGGGGATGTGGCTCAGTGGCCGAGTACCACTGAGTTCAATCCCCAGTGCCAAAAATAAATAAATAAAAATTAAAGGTATAAAAAGATATAATAGGAGGGAAAGTAAAGTACAGCTGATATATAATTTGGTAGTAGATAGGTCAGAATTCCCATTTGTTTGCTATTTTCTTCAAGAAAGTGTGAAGTAGGATAAGTGTGAGGAAAGGTCAGAATAAAAAAGAAAGATCCAAGTAAGGAGAATTAAAAACAGAGGAGAAGAATTAAACCAGTTATTTGGAAACTGGAAAACTGAGTTACTGGGCAGTACTAAGGATCTACATTGATTTGAGCTAAAGAAATTAAGATGAAAGAAATCCAGGGCTGGGGTTCTGGCTCAGTGGTAGAGTGCTTGTCTAGCATGTGTGAGGGCCTGGGTTCGATTCTTAGCATCATATTATAAATAAATAAAGGTCCATCAACAACTAATAAAATATTAAAAAAAGAGAAATCCATCTGGTTCTGTGATCCTCTCCATCAAAGTTAAGTAGTTGGGATACAGGAATGAAAAAGGCAAATAATTGGTTTAAATTGGGTAGGGAGTTCTTAAGACAAATACAATGAAATGAATTGGCAAAATACTGGAGGTTATTTTCAAGGAAGAACATTTAAGGAAAGACCAGTGGGATTAGGCTAGCCATAAAGAAAAGTAATGAAATGGGAATAGTGGATAAGGAACCATCAATATAAACCATAAACTTGAGGTCAGAATTGTCCTAGTGTAAATTTTGGAGCGAAGAACCTAAAAGGAAAGAAGTTTATGATTAAGGAAGGTAATGATTGCACTTTTCATTTTGGAATTCATGTAGTTTTTGAGGCCTTAGTTTAAGCTAGTGTGCAGTAGAGGAATAGGTCAATGGTGATGGAGATGGGTCAAAGAACTCTATGTTGAAAGCCATGTAGTTGTTGAAATTGCCAGTGTGTTAGTCAGGTTTTTGTCACTGTGATAAAAATACCTTACAAGAACAATTAGAGGAGAAAGAGTTTATTTTGGCTCACAGTTTCAGAGGTACAGTTCATGGTCAGCCATTACTCTAGGCCTGAGATGAAGGCAGAACATGGTAGAAGAACATGGTAGAGGAAAGCTGTTCAGTTCATAACATCTAGGAAACAGAGAGAGAGGTGAAGAGACAGGGACAAAATCTAAGCCCAAAGCAATGTACCCACTAATCTTCTTGCTCTAGCCACACCCCATCTGCCTACAGTTTTCACAAAGTTAGTCCATTCAAATTATTAA
>PVHX01030573.1:0-15737 GCA_004024805.1 Geosciurus inauris | reverse complement strand
GTTGGGAAGATAAAGGCACCATGATATAAAACAAGGCATATTGTATGATGTAGTATTGAAGAGGCATCATTACATATCATTAATGTTACTAAGAAAGAGAAAAGGAGAAGAGATGGGTGTGTAGGAATTTGTGAGAAGAGAAGGCTCATGAGGGAACGGAATTTTTAATGAATATTTAATAAAAAACCGTGAAATTTCTAAAGATATCACCCATAAGCAAAAGCATGGAGGCAGGAATGAGCAAAAGATATTATAGAAGGTTCATCTCACATACCACTTCTACTCTTCAAGAGACAACAACAGGCTCACACACAACACTCAGTCTGAAAACTATTGAATATTTTATGGCCATTACTTAAACTCAGATATTATAGATAAGTTATTATTTGCAATTTAAAATAATGTGTCTTATATTGTGTTAAACCAGCATGTGTTTCTGATTCATGTTGATCTATACTCACTTCCAAATACACTAGCAGTACATGTACAGAAAATTGAGTCACATGGAAAGAATTTCCAGAGAGAAGGGAATATGTCTAAAGGAAGTTACAAATCTTTGAGAGACTGCTAATAGACATCAAAAATGTGGAGTCAAGCCAGATGCATATTTTTGAGGGTGATTTTACAAATAATAGTCTAAATTTATAGTATGATTCAAATATCAGGTTCAGATTTTATCAATTTGTGCTCACAATTACTAAAAATAAAATAGATAAACCAAATTCAGAGCATTTAACACAAGGTGTACATGTAGTTTTGTATCAATATCATCCATCTAGTAAAAATAGGAGGTTGTCATTGATAAATTGTTTGCAATTTGGACTGCAGAAAAGGGAAGAATGGACGCAGAATAGACTTCTGTATAGCTTCTGATCATTTTCCACATACAATTCTAATAATTATATTGAATATGTCCATTGTTTTCTTTTTACATACATCCCATTCTTAGATTACTTGACAGAGTAGCAGATCAAAAGGGATGAGATCTTACATGGTTCAATTCTATGCATTCTTAAGGTGGTTGTACCAGCACAATCTGTCTAATAGAAACGGAGACCAGAAATAGTAACACTAAACCACAGGAAAGACCAAACTTAAGAGCTCTGTAGAGAAAACTTGTGTACCCAGAGAAATGTGGGTTGTATATATACAATATAGAAAGAGAGAACACAGAACATGTGGAAAGTCAGATTTGCACATACTATTTAAATTTTGGTTATACTTTCTAAAACTATTTTTCGATTTTTTGCACCAATCCATTCTTTTTCTTAATATTTTACTTTAGTTGTAGATGGAAACAGTGACTTTATTTTATTTATTTATTTTTATGTGATGCTGAGGATCAAACCCAGTACTAGGCAAGCACTCTACCACTGAGCCACAACCCCAGTCATACATTATTCCCTTCTTATAAGCAAGAGTTTCTAATGTTTTATTTTTCCCTTGGAATTTGAGGCCCTAACTAGGAGAATAGGTTTTAATGTTGTTATGTGTGCTTTTGAATGTCCATAATGATGCAATGTATTCTGTATACTTTCAAAAGATTCTGAAATAATTAAGTAAATAATTTGTGTGCTATCATGTGCTGAGAACATAGAATATTATAGAATTATGAAATTAATTATTATATTATGGCATTTAATTTCAACATAAACTTATAAAATTTATTCACAGTGGCCATAGCATATGTAAGCATTGCTCAGTGTATTAATTTGTATCTTACTTATTTTGATAACTCTTTTTTTCTTTGTTAGCAGGAATTGAACCCAGGGGTGCTTGACCACTGAGGAACATTCCCACCTTTTTTATACTTTATTTTGACATAGGGTCTCATTAAATTGCTTAGGGCCTCACTAAGTTGCTGAGGCTGACTGTGAACTTGTGATCTTCCTGCCTTAGCTTCCCAATCTGCTGGTATTACAAATGTGCACCACCACTCCTGGCTTGATAACTCTTAATTCATGTATAAATACTGAACAAAATTATACCTTTAAGTAACTCCTTTTATGCCATAGTTTACCCAGAAAAGAGATAGTTAAAATGATTTTAGTACTTAATATATAGTCAAGGACTAGATTGGCGTATTTTATTTTAATGTTTGTTGAATAAAGAAATTCCCTAGAATCTTAGGTTAAATAATTTTGTAAATTGCCACATAGTTTACAACTTTAAATTTGATTTCTTTTTCTTTTTCTACTAATTTCTCCATGGGGAAAAATAGGTAAATGATTGTGTCTGTTCTTTTTTAATATTATCACAATATATTGATATTTAATTTCCCACAAAACAAATGCACCAAACACAAAGTGCCAGGAAAAGTATCATTTTCAACTTATTTCCATTAATGCAAATTTAGCAAAGAGAATCATTGTAGGATAGAGTATTATGCATCTTCAAAAATATGTTTGTAACAAATCAAACAATACTTTTGAAGAATGATCTGTTATAAAATCTCTTATTGTGTGGGGAGTGTAGTTAGAATCATGGTTGTCTGTAGGATGGAACAAATTATAACATTCAACTGTAGGAAACCATTTGTTTGACACATGAGAAAAACTGAGATTCATAAGATATGAACTATTGACCTTGAACACTTTAAAAACCTCAAAAGTACAACACCTACATCTAATTTTGTGTTTGTGGAAATTATGGGTTGTATTTCAGGATCCTTTCTTCTTCTTCCACTGTAATAAAATATATTCCCATACATACATATTGCTATTTAGAATGAAGACAGTTGTTATGGTTTGGATGTGGTATCCCCCAAAAGCTAAGATGTGATACAATGCAGGAAGGTTTGGAGGAGAAATGATTGGATGATAGCCTTAACCCAACAGTGAATTAACCCCTGATGGGATTATCAGAGTGGTAAGCTGTAGGTAGGTGGGGTATGGCTGGAAGAAGTGGTTCATGGGGGGGTGTCTATGGGGTATGTATTTTGTTTTTGGAGTGTGGAGTCTCTTTCTTGGCTTTCTGATAGTCATGTGAGCTGTTTTCCTCTGCCACACTCTTCTGCCATTATGTTCTGTTTCACTTTGAGCTCCAAGGAATGGAGCCAGTCTTCCATGGACTAAGACCTCTGAAACCTGTAAGCCTCCAAATAAATTTTCCTCCTCCTCTATAATTGTTATGTTCAGATCCTTTAGTCATAGCAGTGAAAACTCTGACTTAAACAACATTGATTCCTAGCATTCCTAATAGTTTCTCTCGGTGAAGGGAATAAATTCCCTGCAACAAGTACAAACATAACTGTTGTGTGGTTGCTTTGGTAAAGTTCCCTTAGACTTTATTACTTTCAGTTCTTCTTCTTTTCCTGATGGCTAAAATATTCATATAATATCCAAAGCCAGAAAAGACACTTTTGGGGAAATGTATGAATAAAGTGCTCACCTGAAGGAACAACAACGTTGTAGAATAACAAACTTGGAGGGGAGTAGGCCTCATGCCTCTAGATTTTAATGACAGAATACATAAGAAAGAAAAAAAAACTATATTAATTAAGGAATTGTTACATTTCATTTCACTATTACTCTTCATCAAATACATTTAAAATTTGTATTATTCTATCACATCAGAGATTTGCACAGTAGTTGATACACAGAGTGTTTTCAATAGATGTTTGCAGCAATCTGAGTCATCTTTTACACCTATTTCTCCTTCCCCAATATCCAATCCAACATTGAGTTCTATTAGTTTTAACTACTGATATCTTTCAAATCTATGCACTTTTCTCTATTTCTTCCTACCAACATGAGCTGAAGCTCTCATTTTGTCTCGCCTAAACTATTCTAAGGTTTTATGAATGGTCTCACTTACATCATATCCATTTCAACTTAAAACTTGGCTCTTTGTTCCTTTTAGGAGAAAAGCACAAATCTTTCATGTAGCCAGTAGGCCTCATTTTTCTTGTCTCATTTCACAGTAATTCTAGCTTTACTATCTAATATTTCCATTCTCATTCCATTCAATAAATACTTCAAACCTCCCCTTAACTCTTCTTCAGGAATGATTTCCCTGATTCTGAACATAATTTTCCATTATCCTCTCAGGGCTTCACACATATGTCTCTATCTTATATCCTCTATTCTTTACAAAACTTTTAAAACTCCTAATTACACTGTATGACAGTTCCTTTATCCATATCTTTGCCAGTGTTCATTTGTTCTTTCGCTCTCTCTTTTTCCCTCCCCTCCCTCCCTCCCTCCCCCCCTCTTTCTTTATTTCTTTCTTATAGTCATTCTAACTGGGGTAATATGGTATCTGTAGCACTGATTTACATTTCTTTGAGTCTTTAATGGTATTAAGTGATGTATCTTATATTCATTGCCTATTTATATTCTTCTTTCAGAAGTGTCTATTCAGCTCATTTGCATATATTATTTTGATGACTCAGGATTTTTGTTAAAAATTTTGAGTTACATATATTTTGGATATTAATCCTTTGTCTCCTCTGTTAAATGTCAATACTTTTTCCCATTGTATAGGTTGTCTTTTCACTCTTTTCATTGTTTCCCTGGTTGTACAGATACTTTTTATTTTGATACAATCACATTTGTTAGTTTTGGCTTTTTTTCTCTGTCCTTTGGGATTCTAGCCAGAAAAAAACATTGCCTGTTACAATGTCTTGAAGTGTTCCTCATTTTTCTTCTAGTAATTTCAGAAGGTCTTTGATGCAATTTGAGTTAATATTAAATGCAGTCAGATAAGTGTCAAGTTTCAGTCTTCTGGATATAAATATGAAATTTTCCCAGAACCATTTACTGACAATGCTGTTCTTTCACCAATGTGTATTTTGGTGTCCTTGTGGAAAATCAGTTGGATATAGATGCAAGGTTTATTTTTTTCTGGTGTCTCCATTTTTTCCAATGGTCTGTGTGTCTGTTTGTATTCCAATATCATGACATTTTGAATACTATACCTTTGTAGTATGTTTTAAAGTCATGTATTGTGATGTCTTCAGCATTTGTTATTTTGCCCAATATTTCTTTGGATATTTGAGGTCTTCTGTGTTTCCTTATGTTTTTTTTAAATATTTATTTTTTAGTTGTAGGTGGACAGGATAACTTTATTTTATTTTTTATGTGGTGCTGAGGATCGAATCCAGTGCCTCACATGTACTAGGCGAGCATGCTAACACTGTGGCATAACCCCAGCTCCTTCCTTATGTTTTTCAGGAATTTTTATTTTCGTAAAAAACGTCAACTGTATATTACTCATGATTGCATTGAATTTGCAGAGTGCGTTGGGAAGTGTGGACATTTTAACAATATTAATTTTTCCAATCCATAAACATGGAAAGTGTTACTATTTTTTTGTGTCTTCAATTTCTTTCACCAATGCTGTATAATTTTTTACTGTAGAGGTCTTTCACTTCCATGGTTTAGTTTATTCCTAGATGTTTTATTTTTTGTAACTGTTGTCAATACAATTGCTTTCATAATTTTTCTCATCAAATTTCTTGTTATGTAGAAAAACTACTGATTTTTTATGTTGCTTTTGTATCCTACAATATCAATGAATTGGTTTATCAGATAGAAAAGTAGGTACATAAAGTTGAAAATACAGATCATGGTAGGGAGAAATTTTATTATTACATGAAAAGTACGGTTCACTATCAGAAGAATTCAAATCATCTAGTAAGAAGATTGACTTACAGCAGCTACAGAACAATATATAAAGGAGTAAGTTTTTAAATCTTCTGTGATTGGCTCTTAAGCATTTAATTTTTAGAGCAAATATCCATTTAAACTGAATTTTCTGCAGATTGGTTTAATTTCATTAAATCATAGTAAAAAAGAATTAAAACATATGTTGTGTTTATGATTTGAGATAGTATTTTGGGAAATCAGGATAAAGTTTTCATTATATGCCAATGGGAAGTTGGCATTAGAGTACACCTGTACTGTGGCCTTCATTTTCATTTTTTACACAATAGACAAATAATTGAATATTTGTGATACTTATTTCCTATTTGAGCCACTATCTTTAAATGATTTTTAAAAACTTATGATTTTTCTGGGCCTATTTTGTGATCTACTCATAATTCTTTGTGTGGAATGCATTTTAGCTGTTAATTCCCTTGTCTAAGTGTGTGATATATGTATTTACAGGTGTTTACCTCAGGTAAATTTTCTCCTTTATTTTTCTTTGTTAGGAGAATTTTAAAAATATATAAAATTAGAACAGAAAAAAATGTTTCCCATATTCATCATGCAGGAAAAACAATCATGATCAATCTTATTTCATCTGTATATCTATATATACTTATATCCACACTTCATTTATTTATTTTTTTAAATATGTATTTTTTAGTTGTAGGTGAAAAGAATATCTTCATTTTATTTTTATGTGGTGCTGAGAATGGGATCCAGTGCCTCATGCGTGCTAGGCGAGCATGCTACCACTGAGCCATAGCCCCATCCCCTTCATTTATTTTGAACCAAATATTAAGGCACATTTTAATAAAACTTCCAAAAATGAGATGGGGTTCATAACTAAATTCAGACAACTTTGAGGAGCCATATATCATGAATTTATGAGGCACAAAGAGTACCTTTCTTTCTTCAATATTTCCAATTGTGATAATATGAGGAATCCTGAGAAAAATTGTGTAGAAGAGTTGTGGAGAAGTTTATCAACTGGTATTAAGAAATTATTGTGTGGAAGCTGAGGGTAGTGATGCACAACTGTAATCCCAGTGATTCTAGAGGCTGAGGCAGAAGGATCACAAGTTGGAGGCCAGCCTCAGCAACATAGCAAGATCCTCAGCAACTTAGTTAGACCCTATATCAAAAATAAAATAAATAAATAAACAAAAGGGCTGGAGATGTTGCCCACATGAAACTCTGTGGCAAAAATTAATTAATATATTTTTAAAAATAAAACATATATTAAAATAATTTAGCAAGTTTGAATAATAGAAGAACAGTATACAAAAATCTATGACCAATGGAAAAAAGTAGAGCATGAAAGTTTCAACTATACTACTTAAAATTTCTTCAAATATATGTAAAGCACAACATACAATATATAAAAAATATGTAAACTACCCAAGAATAAAGTAATCGGAAGATTCAGAAAATGTGCAAAGAGAAAGTTACAAAACATTAATAGGGAAATTCATGTAGCTCTAGATAAATAGAATATATACAACATTCATTGATTTGAAGCCCCATTTTTAAATATGTAATTATCCTCAAATTTATCTATGAACTCAATGCAATCACAAAAAAATCTAATGTCTTTTGTACAAAATGAAAAGCTTGTTTTAAAATGTTTTTGGGTATATTCAAGAATAAAAATTGACTCAAGTCACTCCTGAAGTAAAAGAACAGGTGAGAGATGGTAACTTACTATATATGAATGCTCACTCTAAAATTACAGTAATTAAGACAGTGTGATTTGGCATTCACTTTACTATAGACAAGTATAACAAACAGAATTATATTCAGAGACAAAGGCACACGCATATACATTCATTTTAACACTCGGATGGCATGGAGGTTAAGTAGGAAAATATAAGCCTTTGTGATAAAATTAGATTGATTTAACTGTATATTTTATGAAAGAAAATAAAACTAGACCCCTAACTCACACCATTGGCATACAATCATGAAGTTCAACTGTAGAATTAACTATCCATGCAACAAATTAATGAATCTAAGAATATCAGTATAAGATAATATCTTCATAAATTTATTAGACTTTATTCTCTGAAAGGAACTGCCCAATCTCTTCTTTTCAGGGCCAAGAGAACAGTTCTGTCCTCTTGTTCATCTCAGTCACTTGTCTTCCACTGTTGGATCACCTACATTTAGTTGGGTCTCCTCCATTGACCCAAGCACACTTCTAACTTCTCATCCTCCACAGTAGCCTCACTCACCCATATTATAATTCTAATGATGTTTTCTTTTACATAAATTCCTAAGCTGACATCAATATCACATGTGTATCACATAGGACAGCATGGGATCTCATTCTTTAATTGTTCTTCTCTGAAGATGATAGCTTACTTTCATTGTAGACTTATTTTATTCTGTTACAAATTTTAACATATCCTCATCTGTGACTCAAATTCTAAGCACAATTTCTTTTTTTTTTTTTACTTTTTTTTTTTAATTTTTATTTTTATTTATTTTTCTCAAAAGTTGCATTTAAATACATGTTATCAAACATAACAGAAAAAAAAACAAATTTTCAGAAGCTGTACACACTATTCACTGAAAATATTTGTTGAGGCGAATAGAAATCTAAGCACAATTTCTGCTGATACTTCCCTCCCACTATACCCACTCCACCATGAGCTCACAATGTTCTTATTTTCTCAGTCTCTGACACTCCTCCTATTTCATGCCTTTCCATTCATTAACTACTTTACTAACCTCAGAGAAATAGTGCGTTCATATACATTGCTCCTGATCCCAGGTGAAAGTACACTAGAGATGCTTTGAAATCAGACAACTTTTAGAAAACAAATGCAGATTAACATTACTCAACCAAGACCTTGATACCACTTGTCACTTTATTTTCAAGTAGTTATCTAAACCTCCCAATGTTCTGATTTTTATTTTTTATTTATTTTTTATTTTTGTACCACCTTACTGAGAAGGAGGTAACTGCTCAGTGTGAGCTCTGTCAATATTCTTCCTCAAAATAAGTCCATGCATTTTTTCAATCATTCTTCTCTCAATTCACTATAAATCCTTTTTCTCTCCCTTATTCTCTCATCTCTTTTTCTGGAATCTCTGAATGTGTACATGCGTTTCTGTCTCTCATGTTTTCTGCCTCTGTTTCTCAAGACTGTACTATTTAGCTCAGTTATTATCAAATCTCTTTGAAAAACAACAATAATGACCCTTTTTCTTCTTTTTTATCGTTTGTTCTAATTACTTATACATGAGAGCAGAATGCATTTTGACTTATTGTACACAAGTGGAGCACTCTTCATTTCTCTGGTTGTACAGGACAGAGTCTCACCATTTATGCAATCATACATGTACATAGGGTAATAATGTCCATTTCATTCTGCCATCTTTCCCACCCCTCCATCCCCTCCACTCACTTCCCTCTGACCAATCCAAAGATCCTCCATTCTTCCCTTGCCCCCTAGTTATGAATAAGCATCCACATATCAGAGAAAACATTTGGCCTTTGGATTTTTGGATTTGGCTTATTTTGCTTAGCATGATTTTCTTCAACTCCATCCATTTACCTGCAAATGCCATAATTTCATTCTTATTTAAGCCTGATTCACTGTGTATATATATATCATTGTGTATATATATCATCGTTTCTTTATTCATTCATCTATTGAAGTGCATCTAGGTTGGTTCCACAGTTTAGGTATTATGAATTGAGTTGCTATAAATATTGATGTGGCTGTGTCATTGTAATATGCTGATTTGAAGTCCTTTGGGTATAGACCAAGGGGTGGCATTGCTGCGTCAACTGGTGGTTCCATTCCAAGTTTTCTGAGAAATCTCCATACTGCTTTCCAGAGTGGTTGCACCAATGTACAGTTCCACCAGCAATTTATCTAATTACTAGATATGTTGACGAGTTTTTCATGTATTTGTTGATTGATTATATGTCTTCTTCTGAGAAGTATATGTTCAGTACCTTAGTCCATTTATTGCTTGGGTTATTTTATTTTTTCATGTTAATTTTTTTGAGTTATTTATATATCCTGGAGATTAGTGCTCTGAGCTGTGTGTAATAAAGATTTTCTACCACTCTGTAGGCTCTCTCTTCACATTATTGTTTATTGTCTTTGTTGAGAAGAAGCTTTTCAGTTTGAATCCATCTCATTTATTGATTCTTAACTTTATTTCTTGCTCTTTAGGAGTCTTCCTAAGGATGTCAGGACCTAATCTGACATGATGAAGATTTGAGCCTATTTTTTCTTCTATTAGGTGTAAGGAAGGTCTCTGGTTTAATTCCTAGGTCCTTGATCTACTTTGAGTTGAGTTTTGTGGATTTCCAGTTTCCCCAGGACCATTTGTTGAAAAGGCTATCTTTTCTCCAATGTATGTTTTGATGCCTTTGTCTAGTATGAGATAACTGTATTTATATGGGTTAGTCTCTGTGTCTTCAGTTCTGTACCATTGGTCTACATGTCTCTTTTGGTGCCAATACCATGCTGTTTGTTTACTTACTATAGCTCTGTAGTATAGGTCTGGTATTGTGATGCCTCCTGCTTCACTCTTCTTGCTAAGAATTGCTTTGGCTATTCTGGGTCTCTTATTTTTCCAAGAGAATTTCATGATTGCTTGTTCTATTTCTATGAGGAATGCCATTTCAATTTTAATTGGAATTACATTAAACCTGTGTAATGCTTTTGGTAGTATGGCAATTTTGACAATGTTAATTCTGCCTATCCAAGAACATGGGAGATCTTTCCATCTTCTAAGTTCTTCAATGTCTTTCTTTAGTGCTCTATAGTTTTCATTGTAGAGGGCTGACATCTCTTTTGTTAGATTGATTGCCAGATGTTTTTTGAGGTTATTGTGAATGAGATAGTTTTCCTAATTTCTCTTTCAGAGAATTCACCACTGATTTATAGAAATGAATTTGAGTTCTGGATATTAATTTTATATCCTGCTACATTGCTGAATTTATTAGTTCTAGAAGTTTTCTGGTGGAATATTTTTGATGCTCTAAATATAGAATCATGTTGTTACCAAGTATGGATTGCTTCTTCTTTTCCTATTCATATCCCTTTAATTTCTTTGGGATAATGACCTTTTTTTCCAAATGAAAATAAATTTGAAAAACTGACCAAATGTCTTTGGAATACCTACAATTTCAATTTATTTTCTGCTTTTCTCTTAAAAATGATGAA
Organism: Geosciurus inauris; assembly: GCA_004024805.1. Classification (NCBI taxonomy): domain Eukaryota; kingdom Metazoa; phylum Chordata; class Mammalia; order Rodentia; family Sciuridae; genus Geosciurus; species Geosciurus inauris. The sequence continues at coordinate 4,897 of PVHX01030573.1, read as the reverse complement.
TATGCTTTACTTGTAAACCTCTTTACTATGAACTCTCTTCTTAACTTCATGGAATAAAATAATCACCTAAATACCAATCCCTCAGCCCTTTGCTTTCTGTGCATTATGATTATCCCTCAGCAGCATTTAGTTACTACCCACTTTGTTTAATGTGTTCCTCTCCCAAAACCTTCTTCTATGAGATAAACTATCTTCTAGCTTCCATTCTATCTGATCATATCTTCTCTGTCTTTAACACTTTTTGTCACCCTTTGATTATATTTTCTAATGTTTTGTAACTTTCTTCCTTTTCCCTTGATGCATTATTTTATTCTATAAATATTTGATTTACTTTTCACATGTGTTTGTTATCTGCATCTCCAGGACCCATCAGTAATTATTACTTCAGTTCCACTGCTTCAATAAAACCAATATTGATAGTCATCAATTTTTACTTCTTTCTCTTTACTTGCCCTTTGTTTTGAACCTAGTAATCCTTCCTTGTATTTCTATTAGCTATTTACATGTCTACATATTCCTTTTCTCCAAAATATAAGTTATTTGGGAGAAATTACTGAGACAAATTTGGTCTGTGTTAGTATATCAAATTCCATCCCTATATCATCTAATTTCCATACCAGAGGAAATCATAGACAATAACAGATTTCCTCCCTGCATTTTCTACATTAATTCTAAGCATCATGCTTTCCTATCCACTGACGTCTCTAAGCGGTGAAGTCAGATAAATCATTCAATCTGGTCTCAAATATCTTTCCAAATGGGTCACTGGCTGAAAACTAGCAGTACTATTTATATGAGACTAAAGAACAAGAATCCTGTTGGTTTGGTGATACACTGATTCATTTATCAGGACTTTGTCCAAGGAAGTGTTTTACATCTCTGTAGTTTTGTATTTTAAGTTTTTATTCATAAAAAAACTACAGCTGGATGTGTTGAATAGTTATCCACAATAAAAATGAAGGTTGCAATTTTGTTGATATTTTCTCAACAATTCCATACTATTAAATGCATTTTCTCTCTTTTTAAAAATCTTTTAGACCATTTCTTATTCCTACTTAAAGAATGCTCAAATGATGCTAGAAAGCAAATCTAAATTTTCAGTTCTATGATTTTTTGGGGGGTGGGTACTGGAGATTGAACTCAGGGGCACTCAACCACTGAGCTACATCCCCAGCCCTACTTTGTGTTTTTATGTAGAGACAGGGTCTCACTGAGTTGCTTAGCACTTTGCCATTGCTGAGGCTGGCTTTGAACTAGCAATTTTCCTGTCTCAGCCTCCCTAAGTGCTGGGATTACAGGTTTGCACCACTGCACCAGGCTCAGTTCTATGATTTTTTTGGCCTTTATGTTAGCTCATCTTATCTTTATATAACAGCCACAATAGAGTGCCCAATTTTAAGTTAGGTCCTATTGGGGAATAAAGGAATGTAATTAAACATTCCCCTACAGCTCCTCTTGATATTTTCCATTTCATTCTTTGGCCTTGAAAAAATAACAGCTCCAACACTAGTATAGAAACACAGTTCAAAATTAATCATTTGGAATTAGGAGTAGTTGGAGACACCTCATCTATGTCCATAGACCAAATTATATTTAAGAAGCCTGTTATATTACCACTGGTTTTTATATGATTCTTCTTTAAATAAACAAGCTAAAGAGGAAAAGTTGATTTTTTTTTATTTTAGAGTTTTATGTTTAGAGTTATTTTCATAGCTTTTTTTTATATTTTCTGGCCTATAAAATGTGAGTCATAACTTGCCACATAAAATTCAACAACATATACACTTAGTAAATATTTCCACCATTACCAACCTGTTTTGAAATTGGAAAATAATAAAAAGATTGTTTGTTGAATACATGATGTTGACTATAAGAGAAAAGTATGGAGTCCATGTCTTGTCATATCCTCCATGTATAATTGCCTGGAATACCCAAGATCCTCTGTGGTGAATAACCTTTCACTGAATACTAAGGAAACCATTTTGGGTAAAATTAGCTTGTAGGAATCAAATCACTTCATCATTAAAGTTGTCTTCTGCACAGCACACTTAAGATAAATATCATGTTTTACATAAATATTTTTCTACTTCTTTAAGCTTTATTAAGAATAAGTAGAAAAGAAAATTATAAAACAAAAAAATTACCAACAACATAAGAATTCCCAAGGAGAGGAAGATAAATTGTTCATAATATTTCAAATGAATTAAATAGAAGTTTAAACAGTATAAACATGCAAAGGTGTAGATGTCTAATCACAGGTATTGCTCTGATATTTAACCACTAAATTATCATAAAATCTTTGCTCTAACACATAAGTAATGTAAAACTTGAGATATTTAGTGATGGAACAGCTAATATAGTTATCATGAAAAATGATGCATTTTTGTCTCAATATAGTCCATGACCAAGCAATTCATTCAAGTCAATTAAGTGTTCTACATGGATAATCATCTTAGACACATGTTCAATGTCTACTTTCCAAGATACAAGTTTCATAAACAACCTAGATTACATATATGAAAAAATAACAGTTTGCTTCACAACATAGATGTTTTCTGAAACATCTATGATCTACTTACATATAATTTCATATCATGATTATTACCTGTTGTTTAAATGAATATATCAAAATATTCTAAGATACATTTTCAAGATTCAACATATGGCATTATCCTATTTGAAGGCCTTGAAAAACTGACAAATTTGTTTCTCTGTTTTATAAACTTTTATCATATCTTCCTCAGTTTTCATCTTGCAGACTCACAAGCATTAAGCCTAAGTATATATGAATTTCTCTACAAACCTTCCATTATTTAGTTTCCATTTTCCTATCTGTTTCTCTGTGGAAAAACTCTTCTAGTGCTCCATAATAAAACTCCTGTCAAAGAGAGATAAATTTTCAAGTAGTTACTGCCAAACACTCCATCAAGGGACAATTATTTCTTTATCAACTACTTATTTTAGCTCCTGCCAGTGCATGAAAATTATTAGTTATTCAAGATGTGTAATCATGATTACTTACCTGGCATATTCAGGTAAAGAAGTAGAAAGAAGACACTGACCCATAGATAAATATGATCTTACTCAGTGAAGTTATGAGAAAATTATATTTAAGGATAAATGTCAGCATTAATGTTTAAATTCCAAATATTGTGGAATAATTTTTGTAAGTAGGAAGTATACAATTCTAGCAATGTTTAAAATATTTGATATTAACTTATCAATCTCTGTAGATAAGAATTGGTAAAGCTGCATATAGTTATATATTTTAAATTTATAGTATTTGAAGTATTGAATTTAGACTTCATTTATAATTAAAGACAAGTGAAACACAGAGAGCATTTAGAAAATCACATATAATATTAAGAGAAAAAGAAGAGCTGAGTTTGAACTGTGAGCCTTTTACTACTTACTTGGTTGTTAATTCGCTCCATGACCTTCAGTCAGTAACCTCATTGTGTCTCAGAGGATATAATAATCCTGACCTGCTTCACAGGGGCGTGCTGTACCTTAATTGATGTGTGTTAAGCTCCTGGAGGTACTTTAATGAAAGCCATTATTGAAATGCAATTATTAACATTTGGGATAATGAAGTTAGCTTAGATGGTTTAACCAAGCCTGGTATGAAGATGGTTTCTAAGTTCAAGAGCACAAAATTTCTCAGTTGCAAAACTTAAAAAAAAAAAAAGCCTAAAAAAGCAAAAATAGAAAATGAAACCATAAGTGGCTTATTTGCTGACTTTAGCAGCATCAGGGCCTCCAGTTTATTGCTTTGTCTCTGATCAAGTGCATTGCAATCAATGCGAATTACTACAGAGATGCTAGGAGATAATTTTGCAAAAATGTCAAAAATGCAAAGTTTGGGAGAGCTGGATGGACTAGAAATGACTATCGATTTTCTAAAGGTTGGTAAATTACTACAATACCACCTTTCTTTAAGGTAGACTGCAAATCTTGCATTTTAAGCAAGATCAACTCTAATTTTAAACTTCAAGAAAGGCTTAGTGTATTACATGCATTAATTTCATCCATGAGAAATTTAGAAGTCATGTGCTTACTTAGTAGAAACTAACTGTGAAATTCCCAGTAAAGCTCATCCTTCTGTCCAACAGTTTGTACCTGTCTATACATTTTAACAGGGCTTGTCTTTATGTACAGAGAATAAGATCAGAATAGAAATGTGTAAAAGTAACTCCTTATTCTCAAGAATAAACAAACAAATAAAGTATTTTCTGAAAATATCCTAAATAATGACTGCTCAATTTTAAGTAATGTCATACAGGCATTTATCCTCTCTTACTGATGTTACTTTTTTTTTAATATTTTTTCAGTTGTAGATGGACACAATATCTTTATTTTATTTATTTTTATGTGGTGCTGAGGATTGAACCCAGTGCCTCACGCATGCGAGGCAAGCGCTCTACCACTGAGCCACAATCCCAGCCCTTACTGATGCTACTTTAAAAATGATGTCCATTGCATTTAAAAATAAGAGTGACACTTAGAGCATAGGGGCATAAAAACTGAAAATTAATGACTTAGAGGAAACTTTTTCAATTATATCTTAATTATAGTCATTCCTTGGAAAGTTGCAGTGCTCATAAATTTACATACTATAAACAGTTAGCATTCCCTTTTATCTTTATTTATATTCACTAAAATTGCAGGAAAAAATGTAAAACCAGCAGCAAACACCCATGAATTCATGTCATAGGTGTCATTTTTTTATATATTCATGAAAGCATGATACTTTTTATTTTACATTTCATATGACTTTACCATGGAGAATATTGTTTAAAACCCCTCATTTGTCTTGAGTCTAATTATTTTGAACTTCTCTGATTACACTGTTATGAATATCTTATAATGTAGTTTAATATTTGTAATATATGTGAAC